>CM040934.1:4414258-4574258 GCA_023029165.1 Gobiocypris rarus | reverse complement strand
ACACTCTCTCACTCACACTCTCACACTCTCACACTCACACTCACACTCTCACACTCTCACACTCTCACTCACAATACAAATCTTAATCTTTTTCAAATTTTCATTTAGTGTCAGCAATTTAATCAAACATTTAATAAAATTTAACTGCTTATTTGCTGAAATCATTCAACTGTTGTTCACATAAAAAAAAAAAAAGTGTTTTGGCTGATCCCCAGCACTCTCAATCGCTGGGTGAAAAACTATTGTAATATGTGGACAATATTTTAAAAACTCTCGCGGTTCAAACAAATAAGGCTCGGCAACAAACGCAAGCTCCACTTCTCTTATATCCTTCTCTTTAAAAATTCTGGTTTTAGACTTTTTGTTTTGTTTTGCTCTATCCTCTGTGCTTCCAACTTCTCTGTTCTTCAATGCTTCATGTCAGGGGTTACTGATTCCAGAATCGATAATTTTTATGGTGGATGGATGTACTTTTTGGACTTCAAAATCATGTCCTCTATTAACTGCCATTATAAAGCTTGGAAGAGCCAGGACATTAATATATCTTGTATATTGTATTCATCAGAAAGAAGAATGCCATATACACCTAGGATGGATTGAGGGTGAGTAAATCATGGGATATTGTTTCTTTTTAGGTGAACTAACCCTTTAATAAAAGTAAATAGTAAAAAATACAATTAAAAAACTCTTACCTTGTCATTAAGCCAGTAACCCTCCTTCAGTGTGGCCAAGTCACTCTGTTTAATACACAGTTTGAAGGCTGTGCTGATCACCAGGTTTGGGTTTTGTAGAGCCAGCCTATCCTTCACCTCTGATGCTATTTCCTACACATACAGAACAAAAAAAACTATTAATAAACAAGCTAAAATAATCTTGATCTGTGGACAGCCTTTATTTACAAAACACAGTCAACATGTAAATTCACCTCTGTCAGCCTGGGCAAGTGCTCACTATGGAACAAATGAGATCCGTCACCGTGTGTTATTGAGGTTGCTTCTGTCATTTCTTTTCTGGAGACATCCACACCACATGTCTTTATGTGAAGACAAATGCACAAAACAACATGGTAAATTTCAAGAGATTTTAAGTAATAACAGCACAGTAGGATAAAGTAGTATATATATTACCTGAATGGAGTTTTTGTCTTCGGCCCTCTGGGATTCTTGGATGTTTGTTTTTGACTTTTTATGGAGATTTGCATCCTCTGATGATGAAATTAGAAATATAACACAAATGTTTTTTAAACAATAAACCATAAACGGTTGCCAGCACCAGGTACTGTATGAGGGAAGATTAACTGCTCACAAAATGTTTAACAGAAAAATAAGATAGTTTACACAAACATGAAAATTCTGCCATCCTTTACTCACCATGTCCATCCATTCTTAATCTTTGGAATACAAATTAAGACAATATTTAAAATATTCTCTGATAATTTTTGTCCATCCATTGAAAGTCAATTTTCAAGCTTCAAAAAGTACATTCAAAATGACTGAAGAGACAATCAAACTTTAAAGGATGAACTGATTTAATTTTGTTAATTTTATTCACATAACTACTGATCAACACACATAGAGTGCCTCAAATATGGTAGATTTATTGACTTCATTGATTTATATTAACCGTACCATATCTAAGTTTGGAACGACATGAGGGGGTAAAGGATGAAGTTTTCTTTTAATATAGATAATTCCTTTTAAAGAATAACACTTAAACATTGTATATAATTTTAAAAAAAAGTCTAACATACCTTCATTTGCATCTGTTGCCACAATTTTCCGTTTCCTGGATGTTTTTTGTTTGACTTTCTTCAAGCGACTTGGTAAAGCTCGAAGGTTTTGCTTGACAGGTTCTTGCTGCTGGAGAACCAGCCCATCTTCCTTGGGTAAACAGGATTTCAGGGTCTCACAAAGACCATGAACAACTCTGGAAGCATTCTTGATAGCCTCTTTATCAGTGCAAATATATGAAATGTCATGCAAAGTCTTGAGCTGTTCACGTAGATGCCGCTGATTGACTGCTACACCTGATGACTGTGACCCACTTTTCGTGTGTGACTGTGTCCCCATGCATGGTACAGGACTATCAAAATCATCAGAGAAGAGGTCATCTTGAATGCCGTTTTCATTGTTCTGGGGATCTTGTGTCAAAGCAACATTGAAATCCAGAGTTATATATGGGCTTTGACGGTACGCTGAGCTAAGGTCAATCCATGTTTTGTCAGTGTGCCTAAAAATGGCAAAGAAATGCTTGCATGGTAAGAATGTTGTTTTGAAGAGGAAACAGTCGCATGATGGGTATCTTTCAGAGTCACCAAGTTCTACTTTGTACCATGCAGATGTTGTCTCACTCTTGACCATAAAAGATTCCTTTCCAAGCACATTTACATGTTCTTTGGAATAGCTGGAAGATGCCTTGATACTGTTCAAGCAATGTCTGACAAAACTTCTGGGTCTGTCTTTCAGGAATGCTGGAACAGCTGGATTGTAAGTCTTGCATTCACTACTGTAGATGAAGTTGAGTCTACTGTATGATCGCAACTGCTCTGGAACAAACTCGCATACTAGAGTTTCAAGCAGAGATGAAAGACTTCCTGTGCCAGAGAATTTGAGGTAGAAGCTCTTCAATGATTTATTGAGTGCCTCAACTCCATTGTTGGTAATAACTGCAACAGAGAATCCATGCGGTGCATAGGCTCTACACCATCTCTGGAAAAAAAGCAAAAAAAAGGAAAAAAACATCACCTTCATACTAGTAGGTTCTGCATAAAGAATGGAACACAACTAGGCTAAACATCAAGTGCAAAGTGAGTGGAAGTGCTCTAAATGCCTGCCTGTCTGTTTCACCTTCTACCTGTCTAAGTGTACAACAATTGAACATGAAATGTGGAACACAGAACATGTCCAGTGCAGTACCTCACCTCCCGAACACATAACCACCTTCTATCAACATAATTTCTGACTTCAAGGGACTTGTAAACTTTGCTCTCCTTCAGTCTTTCAACCTCCCTATCACAAGATGATTGACTTGGGGCGCTAGCTATGTCACGAAGGTGGTCAAGTAGTTCATTTTGCTCCGAGAGGGACAACTTGTTCTTGGCTGTTAGGGAGAGTACAGGGGAGATTTAAAAGTCATTTTGGAAAGAGATTCAACTTGGTTGTATTTTCTTATTTAGAACTAAAAACATGAATAAAATGAAATGCAAAAGAACTTGGACACCTTTTAATAAACAGGCTTGGCTGTTCCAAAAAAGAAAGAAAAAAAAGAATGCAACAGGTGTACTGTCATGTTGGAATACAAAAGTATCCTTCACAAACTGTTGCAACAAAGCCAAAAGGACACAATTATTCGTTAATGTACAGTGTAAAATTAAGATTTGTCCACACAGAAATTACTGGACTAGCCAAACCTATTATTTAGTTGAGCGTATCCACATACTCTGGGCCAAATAGTGTGTGTTTCAACCAAGCGGCAACCTCCCGCGGTCTCTCTTGAAGCCAATACGGAAGTGGATTAAAC
This sequence comes from Gobiocypris rarus, assembly GCA_023029165.1. Classification (NCBI taxonomy): domain Eukaryota; kingdom Metazoa; phylum Chordata; class Actinopteri; order Cypriniformes; family Gobionidae; genus Gobiocypris; species Gobiocypris rarus. The sequence continues at coordinate 4,570,739 of CM040934.1, read as the reverse complement.
TGCAGTTCATCAACTGGCCACTAGGGACAGGCTCCAGAAGGGAGCAGAATCTCATTGAGCCCCATGTTAAAATGCCCAACTTTACAGCAGAATAAAACATGTTTACAGCCTGGTACAAATTCTAGTTTTGGTCTAAACGGCTAGTTTTGCCCTTCATGACAACTCTGAGGGGGGTGAATTTTTTTATAGCGCATTTGTTTACATTATATTAAGCCTTAAAGTTCTGCATAATTAAGGGCGTGGCCACTTTGAGTGGCAGGTGGGTAGCCATTTATCTGTTGTTTGTTAGTCACGTGTCACCTCAGCTCCGCACACGTCCCGCCTCTTTGCCCATTTTCTGTTATCCGGGAGTGACGCGCTTCAAAGATGGCAACCGCCAGCTCGGCCATACTTTAGGCTTCAGAAACGTTCTTCAGAAACCTATGGGTGACGTCACAGACACTACGTCCATATTTTTTTACAGTCTATGGTTTCAACTGTATAAATCAACTGAATAGGATAAAATGGGTCCAAAAAGGGCAATGGCCTATGGTAATTTTGGAATTTCTAAAACATAAATAAACTGCGATAGTTTACTGAAAGTACTTAAAGGGATAGTTCACTCAAAAATGAAAATTCTGTCATTTACTCACCCTCACGTTGTTCCAGTTTCTTTGTTCTGCTGAACACACACACACAAAAGATGATATTTTGAAGAATGTTTGTAACCGAGCAGATAGAGCAACCATTGACTACCATAGTATTTCCCCCCCTACTATGGTAGTCAAAGGTTGCTCTATCTTGGTTGGTTACAAACATTCTTCAAAATATCTTCTTTTGTGTTCAGCAGAACAAAGAAACTCACAGAGGTTTGGAACAACGCGAGAGTGAGTAAATGACGACAATTTTCATTTTTGGGTGAACTATCGGTTTAAATCTATACTGGTGTACTGCTAACTACAATGCGTTAAAAAAAAAATAGCAACCAATAGAAAAATTATAATTTAATTTCCATCATGAATCAAACCTTTATGGTCATATTTTCAGAGGACTATGTTTTAAATGCAGTGCAATATATTGTACATTACAAATACAAGTTTATTTCATCCATACCTTGTCTTGTCCATCGTATCCAAGCTTGCTCACGGTGGAATGAGCAGAGATACTTCTGAGAATTTGGAAAGACATATTCCAAAGCTTGGTATTCTTGTTGTGAGTAATCAAGCATGAAGTATTTTGGCTCCCATTGCTGATTCCACTGTTTCAAGATGTAAAGGGCTTCGGTTATTGCAGAAGTCGTCTCATTTTCACAGATAAACTGAGCGATAGGTTTGTATCCAACATTTGTCCGAACAACAAGAAGAAACAAGGGCAAGGCATATTTGGTGGTTCTATAAGTAGCATCAAGAAGGACCATGTCTCCATAACGCTTAAGTAACTCCTGTTGTTGTACATTCTGATGAATAAACAAGAAAGTTTCTTGTGATGACGTCATCTGTGTGTCGTTATCCTCCAAATCGGAGTCTTGAAATCCTTGTTCTTCTGTCTTCGCTTCAAACCTCACAACTGTCTGATCGATGTTGTTCTCGGTACATTTCCGGAAAAAAAAATTGGCACTTGGATCTGTTAATTTCCATTCATCAATCTTTTTTTCTACCTGCAGTTGATCAAAGCCAGAATAGTTTCCAGAAACTAAGGCGTGATGCACATGATTTTGGATAACATGGCTTGAAGGGTAATACGATGGGTCTTGTGGATGTGGTACAATGCTTCCCATCTCTGAAAGCTCTTTCTGGACAAAGGTTTTCAGAACCTTCTTTAAGAAAGGCACAGAGGTTATTCCAAGTGACACATATTCCTTTATTTTGTCACGTACCATGTAATGGATGTTATTTGAGAAATGACAGTTTTGTGAAGTGTTGTGGTTTTGGTGTGCTTCTGCCAATGGTATTTTCACATGGATAATTTCTGAAGTGACGGTGGTGTTCTCTTTTAATGACTCCAGAACACCCTTAATTGCCGCTTGTTTTTCAGTTCTAGAACTTGTTTTAGTCACAGCAAACTGGTCGTATCTGTGAAAAAACACATTGTTTAATGATACCCATTCAACCAATATTCAATATGTTGTACTAACCTTATGAGACAACACAAGAAATATGCATTTCATACGTTGACCGAGAATTGCAAAGCAAATCACATTTGTTTTGCACTTCTCTGCCACCATATTTTCATCACTAATTAAATTGATTTTACACAAAGAGAAACAAATCAAACTTTAAAGCAGTGTTTCTCAATTGTGTGTCTGTTTTTATAGTCAAAAACATAGAAGAAACACTGTAGTTACAAACCTGTAGTAAGGTTGATTCATCAGCACAATGTCACAAGAAAAAACCAGGGTACTAAGCAAGAGAGAACTAAGCAACCTCTTGGTCTCATTTACTAAGCATGTGTATGCACAGATTTCTATGAAATCTGCGTAAGAGCGTTTTCCTAAACAAATCATTTATCAATAACTTATTCTAAAATTTAGGACCCAAAAAATAAAAAACTCTTGGTGGCCATGTTAAGATGAAATAAGAAAAGATGCGTTACAGCTAAAGCTGTGAGGTAGCTCTGCATAATGCATATGTACAGCGGGCTAATCAGAGGTCTGTAATGTCTATATAAAAGGGGTTTATTGCATTTGAACTTGTGAGGATGACACTCTTGGCATTGCTCGAGGATCTCAGATGAGAAATGTAAATTACTAATCTCGGGTATGTGGTCGTTCATTTAAAATATTCCACATTATGAGTTTAATAAACTCATGGGCATACACATGTGTTGTGAATTAGGTGAATAAAGTTTTTGTGAGAAGTTCAAATTTGCGTATAAATATGAATTGTATACACATATTAGTGAATGAGACCAACTGTTCCCAGTGTTTTAAAGCTTTATTAACTAGCAGATATTTGTATTCAAAATACTACTACATACCGGTATTAAGAAAACTATTTTAAAGAAGAGAAATTGCCTTTTAATTCACTTAACTTCAAAAGCCCTTTGTGTAATGTAATACTTGCCTTACTACATATCGGACATAAAGTTTTGCTGGGCAATCCACTTTCTTGCTGTTTTGAATGTGGAACCTTTTTCTTCTTGTGTATTCATGTTCAGTATGCTGCAGAACGAAAGAAAATCAAACTTAAATAAAACATTTTAGGACCAGGCACTAGTTTTTGTGAGTGAACAAACATTTTCATGTGGCACATATAATTTACTCAAATGAACATGCTTCTCATTCTGCAGAATGAATGCAGAAACCCTGTTTCCCAGCATTTAAAAAAAAAAAAAAATTTGATTGACAGTTATGCTTAAATGGTAGATGAGTTATGTAGACAAATATAAACCATGCAGATGTATGGATTTCTTAAATTTACAAAAAAAGGGTACATTATATGTTTTATTTACAACATTATTTACCCTGATATCCATCCAAACCCATAAGACTCATCTTCAGAAAAAAACAATAAATTTTTAATGAAATCTGAGATATTCCTGTCCATTCATTTACAGTCCACACAACTACCATGTTCAAAGACATCATTAAAGTAAACCATGTGACTCCAGTAGATAACCTCAATTTTATGAAGCAACACGAGCACTTTATTTACAGAATATTAATCTCCAACATGCGTGTACAAGATCACAACACATGCCTGTGAACACTTGTTAGAGATTAACATTTTGTGTAAAAAAAAAATAATTCAATCAAAATCAATGCCCAAAAGTCAAGTCAAGTCAACTTTATTTATATAGCGCTTTTAACAATGTAAATTGTTTCAAAGCAGCTTTACAGTGTTAAACAGAAAAATAATGCCGCATAATTTTATTCAGCCATCTAGCCATTCTGGAGAAAACGGTGATGTCATCAGTTAATTTCAATTATCATACAGTGATAGTGTGGGCTTCAGATCAGTAATTAGAGCAGTAATTTAGTTTATATGGTTAATTTAGTTTAATAATTAGATTTATTTGGATATTTATTGGAAAAATTTAGAAACATTTAGCGAAAAAAGAAATTACAATTCAGGTCAAACCACTGGAGTCATATTAAGACCACTTAATGAGGTCTTCTTTACTACCTTCCTGCAGCTTGAAAGTGGTAATTACGTAGCAGTCAATGAAGGGACAGAAATCGCTCAGATTAATTAATAAAATATTACTTTGTGTTCCTAAGGTGAACAAAAGTCTTACAGAGTAATCAATGACAATTGTCATTTTTGGGTTAACTAACCGTTTTATAATTCCACTAATAAAAGGCTTCAAAATCACTGAACTGTGTGACAAAGTGGCCCTGAAAGAACATAACCGGACAGTTCTGCACTGAACACATTACAAGTGTGGTGAACAAAATGTGTACAGATACATACCAAATCATCTGTTGTGGGTGTCTTCTTGTAGTTCTTTCCATGCTGACAAGAATATATCACCCTTCTTTTCACAGAGAGTGGGACGTGTTCTGAATAGTCTTCCACTTGCCATAGACATCGTGGTGTCACTTTCTGTTTTTTGTGACTGTCATCAGACCTTTTATGAGGAAAATTAAGACAATTGAAATTAAAAATGGATTATAAATTATAGGACAAGCACAGCGTAATAAATACTTTAACAAATGTATTGCTTGCTGTTCGTTCATGTTAGTTAACTAATGTTATCAAATGAGACATTATTGTAAAGTGTTACCCTTTGCTACCTCCTATAATCTTACAATACATATTTTATATACAGAGCTATACTGCATTTGTGTTAATGTGTTTTCTGTAGTGAATCTGTCTGAAACTAGACAAATTACCTATATCATGGCAATTTTAATACAGAAACAGGCATAGAAATATTTCTCAGAAGGAGAAAAAACATGCAGTAAATATATGGACTGTTAAATTACCAAACAGTGTAAGATGTGCCAGATGCACGCTTGTGGCTTTCCAGGAGATGTTTCAGCTCTTCTTCTGATGAAACAATTCCTGTAATGTACTGTTCTGTTGAGGTACATGTTTTAAAAGTTGATGGGAGCCAGTCTGATGGAAACAAAATATATTAATGAGGTACAGTAGGCTACTTTAGTCTATATGATATTTTTAATTCTGTATATTCACTCGATATAACTGGTAAGATGCAAATATAAAAACATTTTCAAAATAAACATCAGTTAATAAATTAAGATCAGGTCAGTAACGTTAATCAAACATGTTTTTACTATAGTACAAGTGTAAGGTTAGTAACCATGATTTTTTTGGCTGATTAGACTGATTCCGTTACCAGTTTTACTACATATAGATACTATGGTAAAACTATGGTTAGTTCAGTAAGGCCATGATTATTTTGTGGTAACAATGGATTAACTACAAAAAAACATGGTTTTTGGTATTATTTGTAGTAAAACCAAAGTTAATTTTCGTAAAGACACTCACTACAACATACAATAAAACGTAATTAGGCTAAGGTTACTAACGTCACTGCACGTTTTACATTTTTGGTTGCTTATTTGTCTTAGAAAATCGTTTTATTCTAAGATAATAAACCAAAAATAGCTACCTGTATGACTGTTTTGTATTGCATTGTCCATCGCAGGTGTGCCGGTTTTCTTCATTATCCATCGCAGCTGTTCTTGATTTTGAGATTGGAAATGCCCGCGCAAAAAAAAACAGTATTCTGCGCATGATCGGTGACCTCTTATTTATTTTATTTTTTTGGGAAAGGGGGCGTCTCCCCACACATCAAGACACGCCCATTTTACGTCGCGTAAATGAAACCCCTGGAATTTAGTGAATGCCCACTTAAAGTCACCATGAAGTTAAAATTATTATTTTGTTTTTATCTGAATATTGCAGTTTATTGTAAATGATTTATCCGTGCACATCATTTTTAATATTATTATTTATTTATTTTTATATCTGCACTTTAATCTTTAATTAAATACTTTTTTTAAAGATAAAATAAAATAGCATCAATTATTTTATTTTAAATTAAAGAAGCAAAGATGTGTACTTCACCTTTAGGAGAACATTAAGATTTTAGATTTCTATAAAGACTTTGTTGATATGTTTATTTCTGTGTTATAGGTTTTGTTGATCAGTTATTCTACACAAAAAGCAATATTAAGTTGCCTTCAAGCGTCTGGCTATGGGCGAGTCGAGCTCCACTCTCGAACAGGAAATACGTCACCTCCAGTTTTACGCCCCTGTTGTTCCTCAATGTCGACTTTTAGCCTGGAAATTTTGCTATTCTCACAATTTCTCCCCTCACACTTATTTCTTGTGGAATAATACCAATATATTGGTTGCTAATAAATCCTTATTTTTAAGGAATTGGTTTAACAGGGGTATTAATCATCTAATGAATATGTTTGATAATTGTGAAAATCGTTTAACTTATGAACAATTCATGCAAACCCACATTTTCCCTGTGCATTTTAAGAAATTTAATTCTGTTGTTAAAGCTATTTCTCCTACTTTGGTTCAGCTTGTTAGAAATCATATTCAATGTAACTCAACAATAATGATATACCCAAAATTAATATTAAACAGCATGAATTGAGTGATAAAAAAAAATGCAACAACAAACATATTTGTACTATTTTTCAAAAACAAAATAAAATAATACCTATTATTGATAATATTAATTGGAAGACAGCTTGGTTAACCCCCTTTAAATATTGTATTAATAATCAAACCAAAGAGATACATTTTAAAATTTTGCACACCATTTACCCTGTTAAATCAACAATTTCAAGATACTTTAATATTGATGATTTGTGCTCCTTTTGGGGTCAAATAATTGAAAATCATTGGCCAAAGGTTACCATCTAGCCATCATGTGCCTTGGAGATATCTTCTGATTGGCTGATTGGATTGCTGCCAATTTCAATACCACTGCCCCCCTTCTTGCTCATCCACTCAGCAACAAAGTACGCCTATTTCCTGAGGTGAGCAGCTTTTTACTTTTCAACAAACTGTTTAAAACTTATAACTAAATTCACAACTAAAAAAGACATCTAATAAAATGAAAGTGATAAGGACTAGATGACAGTGGCAATATAGGTTACATTCATGATTTTTATAAAGTTGTGAAGGAATTACAGTATATTCTGACAGGATTTGGTGTCAAAAAAGGGTTTCTGACAGAAACAAATATTTTCTGAAGTAATTGTACACCTTATTTCAAATTGCATTCATGATTTTTATAAAGTTGTGAAGGAATTACAATATATTCTGACAGGATTTGTTGTCGAAGTAGGGTTTCTGACAGAAAAAAATATTTTCTGAAGTAATTGTTCACCTTATTTCAAATTGCATTCATGATTTTTATAAAGTTGTGAAGGAATTACATTATATTCTGACAGGATTTGGTGTCCTGATATTAAAAAATATAAATTGCTCAGTTGGTAATACTACAACACTTATTTTGGATGAAAATATCTTTGCCTGTTTTTTATTTATTTATTTTTTATTACGAACTTCACTGTTACATGTTTTTTTCCACACTAAATGTTGTAGTAGTTTTACCAGCAGATGAGCAGTGATGTTTAAACTGAATAGACTGTGTGTATTACAGGGTTATTGAAATTATATACAGGTCCTTCTCAAAAAATTAGCATATTGTGATAAAAGTTCATTATTTTCCATAATGTAATGATACAAATTAAACTTTCATATATTTTAGATTCATTGCACACCAACTGAAATATTTCAGGTCTTTTATTGTTTTAATACTGATGATTTTGGCATACAGCTCATGGAAACAAAATTTCAAAAAATTTGCATATCATGAAAAGGTTCTCTAAACGAGCTATTAACCTAATCATCTAAATCAACGTATTAACTCTAAACACCTGCAAAAGATTCCTGAGGCTTTTAAAAACTCCCAGCCTAGGTCATTACTCAAAACCGTAATCATGGGTAAGAATGCCCACCTGACTGCTGTCCAGAAGGCCATCATTGACACTCTCAAGCGAGAGGGTAAGACACAGAAAGAAATTTTGAACGAATAGGCTGTTCCCAGAGTGCTGTATCAAAGCACCTCAGTGGGAAGGAAAAAGTGTGGCAAATAACGCTGCACAACGAGAAGAGGTGACAGGAAGATTTTGGAGAAGGACCGATTCCAGACCTTCAGGGACCTGCGGAAGCAGTGGACTGAGTCTGGATTAGAAACATCCAGAGCCACCGTGCACAGGCATGTGCAGTAAATGGGCTACAGGTGCCGCTCAAATTTTGCATGTCATTTGGAAATCAAGGTGCCAGAGTCTGGAGGAAGACTGGGGACAAGGAAATGCCAAAATGCCTGAAGTCCAGTGTCGAGTACCCACAGTCAGTGATGGTCTGAGGTGCCATGTCAGCTGCTGGTGTTGGTCCACTGTGTTTTATCAAGGGCAGGGTCAATGCACCTTCAGCAACAAGTAAACTGCTTTAACATTAATAATACCTAGTCAGTCCTGTAATTAGGCTTGATCCATGTGATTGTTCATGTTTTATCAAAAATGTAAAATATCAACTGTAATGCATATTCTAGTAATGTACTTGGTTCATAACATCAGGTGCTCTTTTGCTCAACCTTAAGGACCTCAACTTCCTCCAGCTGATCCAAGGTCGACTGAAAGCACAGCTGCACAACCACCCACTGATGATGCACCAACGCGCAGTGAGCATTATGAATACAAGTTGAAAAAACTAACACCTACTAACTGGGAGCAGTTTATTGTTGAGGTGAATGCTACTGTTAGATGAAATGCAGTGAGATTAATGAATATTAGCATTAATAAGACTAAGGGCCAGATTTACTAACAGTTTGCATCAGCGCAAACCCTCTGGCGTAAAAAAAAAAATACTGTCAGGATGTACTAAAGACACGCACATCCGGGGTCTGTGTCCTTTAAATTGTAGATCATGCGCAGAACTGCACTGTGCATCTGCACTTTTATGGAACTGCGCTCTCACGCTAATTTTCCTTGTTTAGTAAATATGACCCTAAGTCTATACATTTTCTTTTAGATGTTTGCCCTTCACACCATTGTGGGCAGCATTGTGCAACCATTACTGCCATCTGCAACCTCAGGCCCTGCAGAACATTGTGGGCAGCTGGAGGACATCATCCCCTCCAGGAACAGCTGGTACATGAATGCATAGCTTATTTGACAGAATTCCATTTCTGTCATTGAAGTAATTGAAGGAATTATTTGATGTTGCCTGTGTTGCAAGTTTTTAAATGCTTCTTTTAAATTTACATTTCTCTTTAGCTCTGTCTTGCTTGTATGTCAGCTATGTTCTGGATGTGGGTTAAAGATTTTTGTTGGAAAGTGAAAGTAATCCATATCTTGTACAGTACAAAAAATAATTAAACAAATGCACAGGTGGGAAATGCCTGTCTGAGGCTTGTGAAGGAGATTGTCAAGCTACACATATGGATAAATGTATATTTTAGTGGGACCTATATGCATTCTGTGTAGTACAAACAAGTAAGCAAGTCAGCTTTATTTCTGTAGGGGAAAAATGTCTTTATTATGGACCTCCACATCTCCCCATGACCTATTTCCCCGCCCAATGTGGTGATCCTGACCCTAATTCACTGTGAGTGAGTGGCGTGCAGTGGGTGAGTCTTTTTGATGTGTGTACACCTGAAGAATTGTAGTGTTGTGCTGTGGCAATATTGTCAGTGATCACACCCCAGACCGAAGAGAAAGCCCTGCATTAGAGGAAGTGAATTGGTGACGGTGGGCAACTATATATATATATATATATATATATATATATATATATATATATATATATATATATATATATATATATATATATATATATATATATATATATATATATATATATATATATACACCCGACTGTGACTCATTAACCCCTTTCCCCCACCTGGTGGTGGCGTGGCAACTGTATAAAGTAAGAGCTTGCTGTGAATATTGTGTGGAGTATCGAACGAGGGGAAGTTGGAATTAGCTGCTGCGTAGAAGGAGCTTATGTGCTGTCTCTGTGTATGATTATACGTCTGTTGAGTGCTTTCAGGTGCCCGCCCCTGTCTAGATCTCTTGTCCCGCTGTTGGAAGAGGGGAGAGGGAAGCGATTGGCCCACTCGAGCAGCACATCACATGGTGTGGTAACCTACCTCGATCTACCCACCTTTGTAATACTATCTGTGGGCGTGCTAGGCCCAGCGTGCAGCAGCCTCGACCTGTACCTCCATCTGCCCTGCTTGTCAGAAGCGAAGAGGTGTTGTATCTCTCCCTAAATGTTCATTGAAGTAGTATGCTGTTAAAGGAACTCTGTGTGCTTATCTGCCGCCAGTCCACAGGATTGAGCCAAGGGCTCTGTGTCGTCGTGGGACTGTTCTACTACGTGTGGGAAGTCAACGTCAACTTGTTCCTTGGAAGTCTGTCCTAGTGAGGAAGGCTAGAAGTCCGCTGTGTGTAAATACGTCCTCTCCAGCCACCCGAGCCTTGAAGCGCTAATGCCTGACGTCCAACCTATTTATGGGTCTGTGGGTTGCGTCCATTCCAGCTAAAGCTAAGAGCCCAGTGTACTGCCCTGTATACTTGTTTGTACACCCAAAGCTAAGAGCCTAGTGTATCTTCCTGTATACTCACCTGTCCGCCCAAAGCTAAGAGCCTAGTGTATCTTCCTGTATACTCACCTGTACGCCCAAAGCTAAGAGCCCAGTGTACCGCCCTGTATACTCACCTGTACGCCCAAAGCTAAGAGCCCAGTGTTCTACTCTGAATATTCACCTGTACAAGTTGGGAAGACCTACCTGCACATTCCCGTGAGAGAGTCAGAAGCGGCTCGGATTCAAAGTTCTCCAGTCCCAGAGAGCTAGGCCTTTCTTTTTAAAGTATCCCTTTCCCCCCTCCCCATACCCTTTTAACTAAATAAATATTGTTTTAACTTACCTGCTCTCGTTCTGTTTGGTCGTTGGGGTGTTTTTGGGACCTCCTCGGGGTGGAAACTGAGGGAGGAGCTAGACTCACGGTGGTGATGGTCCGCTCCGACCTGTGACATAATGTTTTTTTAATGGCACCTATACTACCAGCAAAAATGACATTTATAAAAACTGTTGGGTCCGTGACAACAGCGTTTTTAGAGTGTGTGTGAAGGCACCCAAACTATATGAAGGACGAAACCTGCAAAAACAATAAATAAATGAATACGCAAAAAAAAATAATAAACCCACAAAATCCCATATAATTAAATATATAAATAAACAAATGTGCACATAAATGCATAAATAAATAAAAGACTGAACTGAAAGTTGACTTTTTTTCCTTTTAAACGTTCCTTTTAGCTTCGTGTTTATGCTAATGAGTGTCAACATCCATCAGCCAATGGTGGCAGAGAGACCGCCTTATGATGTTTGATTGACACCTCCTCATTAGCATTTTACGCCAAGGAAAAATAAACACCGAGCTATATTCAAAAATTTTAAATTGTTAAATTAACAACGGTAATTAAACATTTTTAAATTTCCCCCAACATTATTTATCAACAATAATTATTTATTTCCTCGCAAATGTAATTAATAATATATTCATTTCTTCAGCAATATGTGGATTTATGTATTTATTTGCACATTTGTGTAGAATTTTGTGGATTTTTTTTGTTTGTTTGTTTATTTATTTGCATATTTATTTATTGTTTTTGAAGGTTTCGTCCTCCTTACAACGTATGCTATGATTGTACTATTCACTAGTCACAAATTTATTTGCTATTTTGTAATACTTTTATTTTATTTTTTATTTTTTTTTACAATGTATGCTATTAGTGATGGAGAAACAAGTCAACTGAACCAATTGCTTCTCAAACTGATTAACCGTTTCGTGAGCGTGTTTGAAGCGCCACACGCTGGTCTTATGTGGAAATGCAGCAAAAACTCAGGTCAAACATGCACCTTTTACAAACACATTGCAATTTTTTTTTTTTTTTGAAAGTATAAAATCTACCCAATGTAATTAACTAATCTTCTAATAAGATCAGTGCAGCCATGTATAAAACTGATCCCTCTGTAATACCAGGTGATGTAAGCAGTTTTGTTTTACTAAAAACAAAAACTAAAAAAACTAAAATATGAGTGTCTTAAATATCCCTCTGTAATACCCGGTGCTGTAAGCATTTTTGTTTTACTAATTTTTTTTGAAAAATAAAAATAAATGTATGAGTGTCTGAAGCAGTTTTGTTTGACTAAAATAAATTTAAAATAAAAAAGTCTGAGTGTCATAAATATCCCACTATAAAACCAGGTACTGAAAGCAATTTTATTTTACTAAAAAAAAAAGTATGAATGTCATAAACACTCCCCTGTAATACCAGGTGCTGAAAGCAGCTTTGTTTTACAATTTTTTTTTTTTTTTAAATATGAGTCTCTTAAATATCCCTCTGTAATACCAGGTGCTGTAGGCATTTTTGTTTTACTAAAAAGAAAAAAAAGAAAATATTTTTGAGTGTTATAAATACCCAACTGCAATCCAGGTGCTGAAAGCATTTTTGTTTTACTAAAAAAGAAAAAAAAAGAAAAAAATGTATGCGTGTCTTAAATATCCCTCTGTGATACCAGGTGATGTGAGCAGTTCCCTATCGAGAGGTCTTTCATATTGCGTATGGGAAAAGCTCCTTTTCTCGAGAATATGAAGCAAAACTTTTATTCATATAAGTATCTATGTAAAGAGCAGTGTCGAGGAGCGCTCTGATTGGCCGAGGTGCGGCAACTGCAGGAACCTATGTTGAGGCGGCTTAGGTGAGCGAGCCAATGGGGGCGCTTAGAAAAACCTCTGAAAAAGGGTCTTCAATTAGCATACTGAAGGCTATATAAGACCCTGTTTTGCCATAGGTATCAGATTTGATCTCCTTCGGACCTACGGAATAAAGCAACCTCTGTCGACAAGCAATCAGCGGAACCTGCAGCCTTGAAGACGTCGGATTCCCCCAGTCTCCGCCTTCAGCCCTGCCGTTTCAGCTACACCATCCGGCACTATATCCTTTTAAGTATCTGTTGCTCTGCAACTTTATAAAGGAGCGCGAGCTTTGCTTCAAATGTCTCGAATCAACTGCGGCTCGTGCAGAGCCCCACTCATCTGTGTGGCGTGTCTCGGATGGGATCACGCACAGTTCGGGCTCTCCAGAGGCGGCTGCCCCGAATTCAACGAGATGGCGCTGCAGACCCTTCGGGCTCGCCACGCCACCTTCGACCAGATCTCCACTCCGCCTGTGCCCTTTGGACCACGCAGAAAGAAGCATCGCGACCAGAGGCCACCTGAGCGATCGAGCGACTGCACGCCGGATAATTCTCCACGCGCCTCGCCCTCACCAGTCACTTTCACCCAGGAAGAACAGCGCCCCTCCTTCGCAGCGGCCTGTTCCGTTACCTTCGGTGGACCAATGCCAGAGTAGGATGGTGGATAGTCGTCCACGCAGTAAGATGGTGGATAGTTGCCCACGCAGTAAGATGGTGGATAGTTGCCCACGGAGTAAGATGGTGGATTGTTGTCCACGCAGTAAGATGGTGGATAGTCGTCCACGGAGTAAGATACTGGATAGTCGTTCACGCAGTAAAATACTGGATAGTCGTTCACGCAGTAAGATAGTGGACAGTCGTCCACGCAGTAAGATAGTGGACAGTCGTCCACGCAGTAAGATAGTGGACAGTCGTCCACGCAGTAAGATAGTGGATAGTCGTCCACGCAGTAAGATACTGGACAGTTGCCCACGGAGTAAGATGGTGGATAGTCAACCACGGAGTAAGATACTGGATAGTCGTTCACGCAGTAAAATACTGGATAGTCGTTCACGCAGTAAGATACTGGACAGTCGTCCACGCAGTAAGATACTGGACAGTCGTCCACGCAGTAAGATAGTGGACAGTCGTCCACGCAGTAAGATAGTGGACATTCGTCCACGCAGTAAGATACTGGACAGTCGTCCACGCAGTAAGATAGTGGACAGTCGTCCACGCAGTAAGATACTGGACAGTCGTCCACGCAGTAAGATACTGGACAGTCGTCCACGCAGTAAGATACTGGACAGTCGTCCACGCAGTAAGATACTGGACAGTCGTCCACGCAGTAAGATAGTGGACAGTCGTCCATGCAGGCAGTAAGATAGTGGACAGTCGTCCATGCAGGCAGTAAGATAGTGGACAGTCGTCCACGCAGTAAGATAGTGGACAGTCGTCCACGCAGTAAGATAGTGGACAGTCGTCCACGCAGGTAAGATAGTGGACAGTCGCCCACGCGGTAAGATAGTGGACAGTCGCCCACGCGGTAAGATAGTGGACAGTCGTCCACGCAGTAAGATAGTGGACAGTCGTCCACGCAGTAAGATAGTGGACAGTCGTCCACGCAGTAAGATAGTGGACAGTCGTCCACGCAGTAAGATAGTGGACAGTCGCCCACGCAGGTAAGATAGTGGACAGTCGTCCACGCAGTAAGATAGTGGACAGTCGTCCACGCAGTAGGATAGCGGACAGTCGTCCACGCAGTAGGATAGCGGACAGTCGTCCACGCAGTAGGATACTGGACCGGCGTCCACGCAGAAATATACAGGACAGTTGTCCACGCAGTAATATACAGGACAGTTGTCCACGCAGTAAGATACCGGTTAGTTGTCCACGCAGTAAGATGGTGAACAGTCTCCTCAAGCGAATAAGTCCAACTAAGTGAGAAGTAGAAGATTCCACAGCGAGATAGTGAATACGATTATTTTTTATCTTATTTTGAAGAGTCCATGCAGCGAAAAATGTAAGATTACATGCAGCAAGAAAGTGAATTGTTTTCCACACAGCGAGAAATAGATAAACACCGCAAGGAAACGGATAGTTTTTCCACAGCAAGAAAGCGGATACATTTCACCCAGCGAGGAGTGGACAGTTTTCCACACAGCAAGGAAGTGGATAAAACCCTCTAGATTGATAGTTTGCACGAGTTGAAAGTTTCCACTCAGTAAGGAAGTGGACCAATTCATTGCAGCAAGAAAATGGAAAGTTTCCATGCAGCAAGGAAAGGGCCAAAAAATCTCTAAATCAAGATCTCATTTCTTTTTCCCATTTTTCTTCCAGGTGGTCTCCCACATACAAGACCACACCCTGCTCCTGTCAAGAACCATGTGATTGTGAACCAACAAGGGCCGCCCATAGGCGACACAAGCCGCTAGTGGCCCTCCGAATCAAATAACCAGGCCCCTCTCTCATGCCAGCCGCCAAGCTCGGCACTTCTTGGGGGGTATTTAGCAGGCGGCTGTCCTATGCTTTCTAGCTTTTGGGGGGTACTCTGGATTCGGGCCAAAGTCCGAGCTCGAAGCCCTCCCCCCGGACAGCACGCCACATACGCAATTAAATTTACTCTATAAATTATATGTAAGTGTGAACTAGTGAAATGCTGTTTTACTAAACGAGGTTCAGGAGGAACATGTCAGATAATTGACACAGGTAGAGAGTACTCAGCCAATCAACAAAAGAGGTAAAAATACAAAGCCGTCTTACCTCCATTTTGTTGACAGTTTTTCCAGCATCGCTCCACCACCCCTTCTCCACATTTTGCTCTTTTTCCTTTTTAAGTTCTAAACCACTTACATACGGGGGGTACTCTGGGTTCGGGGCAAAGTCCGAGCTCGAAGCCCTCCCCCCGGACAGCACGCCACATACGCAATTAAATGTACTCTATAAATTATATGTAAGTGTGAACTAGTGAAATCTTTCTTATTATATTAATCTCGTGTGTTGGTTGTCCCATGTTTGTTGCGGTCGCGAGCAGGCCGTAACATCTGAGGCTCAACCTGGCCGATATGCGTGACGGCGAGTGGACCCGTTTCCTCAAAGCACCCATATCCCAGGTTGGGCTATTCGGCTGCGCGGTTGAGAACTTCGTCCAACAGTTCCAAGTAGACTGAGGCTATTAAGCATATACTGCCCAGGCAGCCAGCTTCTGTCTCCACCCAGCCGCCCGCGCAGTCTCAGTCTGATCACCACCGGGAGAGCCCTCCAGCAGCTCCCACCCCTCATGTGCCAGCCCAGCAGCAGCCTCCACCGGGGCCACGCCGAGGAAGCAGCACGAAGGCGCCCCAGTCCACTCCAGCCCCGCAGCCCGGTGCTCCTGACGCGGACAGCTCAGGGATGGGCAGTTCTTTCAGGGAGATGACGGCAGGGCCACTCCTTCCCCCGGTGGAGGGCCGGGGGAGAATCTTTTGTTCAGCTGCTGGCCCTGCGTCAGCAGCACCCCAATGTGGTTAAAGAAAGAACTGATAAACCCATCCCTGAGCAGCCAGAGACCGGCGATGACAGTGTGCGCCACCCCCAGGTCCCGCCACTCGCATCCCTCTCTGTCGCCAGCCCCCTGGCAGAGCAGACCCCCGTGGAACGCGTGTCCTGCCCTGATCTCCTCTGTCAGGGCGCAGCTGTTTTCCGTGCCCCCACACCGGGACGCTACGCCTCCCAGGTCCGGGCTGGTAACACTGCCTCGCTGCCCCACCCGGGGTACGCTTACGCTTTCCCACGCAAATATGCGTTCCCCCAAGTGAGCCTTATCGCACAGCTACTGTGCAAGATCAGGGAGGACAAGGAGCAGGTCCTTCTGGTAGCCCCGTATTGGCACGGTCGGACCTGGTTCCCGGAACTTTTACTCCTTGCGACAGCCCCTCCCTGGCCGATTCCTCTGAGGAACCCTTTGGCACCCGTATCCCGATCTGTGGAAGCTCCACGTGTGGCTCCTGGATGGGACGCGGCAGGTTTGAGCACGTTTTGAGAGAGAGAGTTTTGTAACCTGTATAGTGCAGAGTTTGTTTGTGTGTTAAGAGAGTTTGACTGTGTTAAGAATATTAGAGATTGTGAGTATTGCTTGTTTGTTTGAAATGAACACTGTTTGTATCAGAGAAGCTTTGTTGGTATATTTGACCCTTTGCCTGTTTTCTGACACTGCGTGTGCGCGCAGTCACTGCTGACTTGCCTCCGTCAAATCAAGAGCAAGAGCGCGGTTCCACTGAAACTATTTCAGAGGCTCCTGGGGCATATGGCATCTGCAGCCGCGGTAACGCATCTCGGATTGCTTCATATGAGACCGTTTCAGCATTGGCTTCGCGATTGAGTCCCGAGATGGGCATGGCAGTCAGGCACGCTCCATGTCCAAGTGACTCGAGCCGGCCTTCAAACCTTCACCCCGTGGTCGAACCTCAGTTCTACGGGCCGGAAAAAAGGCCAATAGAACAAGTTTCCAGATATATGGTTGTGTCAACAGATGCATCCGCCACGGGCTGGGGGGCCATATGCAATGGACATGCGGCTGCAGGCTCCTGGACAGGACCCCAGCACGCCCTGCATGTCAATTGCCTTGAGTTGCTGGCAGTACGGTTTGCCCTGCACCGCTTCCGAGCGTTGCTCGAGTCAACATGTGCTAGTCAGGACAGACAACACGGCCACAGTAACGTACATCAACCACCAAAGGGGACTACACTCCCGCCGGATGTCTCAACTCGCCCGCCATCGCGTCCTATGGAGTCAGAAGCATCTGAGGTCCCTTCGTGCTGTCCATATCCAAGGAGATCTGAACCGTGCAGCCGACGAGCTCTCACGGTGTCAGCCACTCCCTGGGGTATGGCGACTCCATCCCCAGACGGTCCAGCTGATTTGGGAACAGTTCGGCGACGCGCAGGTAGATCTGTTTGTCTCCCACGACTCTTCCCACTGCCGGCTGTTTTACTCCCTGTCCGAGGGCACGCTCGGCACGGATGCTCTGGCGCACAGCTGGCCGCGGGGCTACACTTATATGCGTCTCCCCCAGTGAGCCTTCTCGCACAGCTACTGTGCAGATCAGGGAGGACAAGGAGCAGGTCCTTCTGGTCGCCCCCTATTGGCACGGCCGGACCTGGTTCCCGGAACTCTTACTCCTTGCGACAGCCCCTCCCTGGCCGATTCCTCTGAGTATCTCAGAGACGGGGCACCCCTTGGCACCCGCGTCCCGATCTTGGAGCCTCCACATGTGGCTCCTGGATGGGAGGGGGCAGGTTTAAGTTTGCTGCCACCTGCGGTGGTGGCTACCATCTCTTCCGCTAGGGCAGAGAAAAGCATGCCTATGCTTTGAAGTGAAACCTCTTCGTCACCTGGTGCTCTTCTCGCCAAGAAGACCCCTGGGAATGCCCGATCGGGTCAGTGCTCTCATTTCTCTGAGAAGGGTTGGATCGAAGGCTGTCTCCTTCCACCCTTAAAGTATACGTAGCACCAGATCTGCCCACCACGACCTCCTGGACAACAAGAAGGTAGGTCAGCACGACCTGGTCATCAGGTTACTGAGGGGAGCAAGGAGACTAAATCCTCCTCGCGCTCCCCTCGTGCCCTCTTGGGACCTCTCAGTAGTGTTAGTTGCTCTGCAGAGGCCTCCCTTCGAGCCATTGCGGTCAGTGGAGCTTAAGTTCCGGTCTATGAAGATGGCGCTCCTAACCACATTGGCCTCCATCAAGAGGGTAGGGGACCTGCAGGCATTTTCGGTTGACGAAGCGTGCCTGGCATTCGGGCCGGCTAACTCTTATGTGATCCTGAGACCCCGGCCTGGATATGTGCCCAAGGTTCCCACCACTCCATTCAGAGTCCAGGTGGTGAACCTGCAAGCGCTGCCTTGGAGGAGGCAGACCCAGCCTTGGCACTGCTCTGTCCAGTATGCGCCCTCCGTGCTTACGTAGACAGAACGCAGTGTTTCAGGACCTCAGACCAGCTCTTTGTCTGTTATGGTGGGAAGCTGAAGGGAAAGGCTCTCTCAAAACAAAAGCTGTCTCACTGGTTAGTGGACACCATTGTTTTGGCGTACCAGCAGCAGGGGCGCCCATGGCCCCTTGGGGTCAGGGCTCACTCCACCCGGAGTGTGGCCTCCTCTTGGGCTCTAGTGCATGGCGCTCCACTAACAGACATCTGCAGAGCAGCAGGCTGGGCGACACCGAACACATTCGCCAGATTCTACAATCTCTGAGTGGAGCCTGTGTCCGACTATGTACTCGCCTCTACAAGTGGCCGGTAAGGACTAGGCTCAGGTGTCTTCGCTTGCTCGCCATTCCACTCAATGGACTGGATACGTGCGAGATTTTCTCAGGTAAGCTTCCCCGGAAGCCCTGAGCACCTCCAGCACTCTCTACGCCGACACTGGTAGTCTGCCCTTTCGAGCCCAGACCCTCGTGTCCGGCCAGGTGCCTCCGTGTGCATGGTTCCCCCTCTGGGCGACCCCCACATGTGTATTTCCACCGTAAGCCTCCCTGTGCGGGTGTCTTTCCCTTGGCAGGCTTGGCAAGCCTTGCCCCACCTGGGGTTAAAAGTCCACCTTCGGCTGGTACCCCAGAGTTCTACCATATGCAGCCCCTCCGGTCATATGTGTATTCTTTTTTTTTGTGATCATATGTTTATTGAAAGGAAAAGAACAAAATACTTCAAGGCATATCAAAATCACAGCAAAACAGTCAAGAGAGAATGTAAACACACATACACAAACATATACACAGTTACATAAAATAAAATATACATACATAAACAATATACGCATGCAGGGAAATTAAATTTAAAATTTTTTTTAAAAAAAGAGTGGACAACTTCCTTATAAATGGGAATTACTCAAGTTCAGGAGCTTGAAATAATGTAACAAATTATCATAACCAGGTTTTCAATGACTCAGCAAAAGTGTCCCAACTACAGAGTGTTTTTTCATTCGCACCAATAACTCGAGCAGTAGACAATTCTAGAAAGATCACATCCAGAAATGAAAGAATCCAACATTTTACAGAAAGTAAATGAGGAGGTTTCCATCTCAATGAAATCATTTTTAGCAGCTGTGATGCCAGCTAGTACTATGCGCTTGCGCTGAATATTAGAGTTCAGCATCGTTAAATTATTTAATAACAAAACAGGCACCATTGCAGGTATTGTTGCTGAAACCAAATCAGACAATCAAGATGCTACCTCTGTCCAAAACAGAGCAACAGGCGGGGACTCCCACATCATGTGTAAGAAAGTACCTTGAACCTTGAGAACACATAGAGTACAAGTTGGTTCGGTTAATCTCTTCATTAAATACAGTTTGCGAGGGGTTAAATAAGTTCTATGTACAAAGTTGAAGTGGATCTGTTGGTGGTCAGGGTTACACAGCAAAATTCTCAGTGTTAAATGTACACTGCGAATGTATATATGAGTCCACACTCAGAGTGTTAAAAGGTAACACCAAATCAGTGATGAAGTTAATGAGATAATTAAGTGATGATTGAGCATTAATGATGAACACCTGCTGTTAATATGCTGTTGCCTGATGATAACAAGCAGAATCACTAAAGGAAATTTAAACACAAAAACTACAACTGACTTCAGCCACAGCCCTAGATGAAATTAACTGAAGATAAAAGAAGACATTAAATCTCTGAAGATCTCAGCAGAGGAGGATTAAACAACTCCACAAACAGCATTACCAGCTTCACACATTACTGACCAGACTTTATTTCTGTCAGACGTCTACAGAAGCTATTATTGAGAATAAATAGAGTTTGTTTTTAGTGTTTTCTTTAATTGGGCAGTTTGACGACTTTTAATGTTAGTGTTTCTCTGGCTGCTGTATCTGGGTTTGCTATGGCAAGAAAAGCAAGAGAAAAAACAATCTGATGCTGTTGGCTGCTTGATGATCAGGATATGATCATTGTGTAGCGGATATAGTCTCTGATCTAATGACTGAATATGAGCAACATACTATTAACTTTGTTTTATTGTGATTCAAGAAAAGATCCAGCACAGGTTTAATCAGAAAACCTGAATATGTTTTAAAACAGATTAGTACACTAATCACTTCTAAAATCTGTGTATGAATCTCAACAATGGTAACATGCTTTATGCCACAATGCATTCTGGGTGCATCATGCAAAACTCACCCATGGATCCTAGAATGCATTGTGGCATGAAGCAAGTCACCATTGTTGAGATTCATACGCGGAATCAATTATGTCTGTGTGTGAGTAAAACTCACAAGAGTTAGAAGTGATTAGCGTACAATCAGTTTTAAAATGTATTCAGGTTTTCTGATTAAGCCTGTGCTGGCTCTTTTCTAGAAAGTTAATAGTGACGGCAGGGTTAATAGTATGTTGCTCATAGTCAGTCATTAGATCAGAGAAATAAGACTCTACACAACGATCATATTATGATCATCAAGCAGCCAACAGCATTAGATTGTGTTTTCGCTCTCTTTTCTTGCCATAGCAAACCCAGATACAGCAGCCAGAGAAACACTAACATTAAAAAGTCGTCAAACGGTCCAACTAAAGAAAACACTAATCACCATTATGGGGACATAAAAAAACAAACTCTATTAACTCCCAATAAGAGATTATGTGATGTATAACAGAAATAAAGTCAGTCTGGGGTGCGTTTCCCGTACAACGATGCAACTCGCTGGTTTAACTACCATAGTACGATGCATCTTTAAAGAAATCAACTAGCTAGTCACTACTGTTTCCCGAAACCATGGTACCTGTGTCGCAAAACCATGGTTTGAACCACATTGGTTGGAGCTGTCGTTATTACGTTCTTCTTCTTCATCTTCGATCTAATGGCGGACTGGTGCTATGAGCACATATCGCCACCTGCTGTAAATTTGGTTCTTTTCTCTTTTCGACTGCGCTTTCTTAGTGACGATGTGGAGTAAGTGCAGTTGTTAGCTACACTGCGTTATTTTGCTGTTGGAAGTTTTATGGAGGTGGTGGGTGATGGCCTGGGGCTCAGCAAGTCTTCAGTCAGCAAAACTGTGACAACAGTAACACCTTTGCTTTTACAGCTGATGAAGAGCATCCTGGTTTTCCCCAAAACTCCCGAGGAAATACAGCTGGCCAATCAACAATTCTATGATCTTGACAACATCCCCAGAGTGATTGGCATCATTGATGGCACCCTAATCCCAGTATTAAGCCCTAAGGTAAATGAGCCCTTGTACATTTGCAGGAAGGGCTATCCAGCCATTAATGTTCAAGTAGTGTGTGATCACCAGGGAATGTTCACTGACATTGTGGCAAAATGGCCTGGAAGCACACATGACTCTTTTGCATGGGCCAATTCGGCAATTTGCCAGATGGCTGAAGAAGGTGGCTTTGGTGATAGCTGGCTCCTGGGAGACAGTGGATATCCTCTTCGCCCCTACCTCTTGACACCTATGCAGCATCCAGCCACCATTGCAGAGGAAAGGTTTAATAGGGCCCATGGAAGGACACGCTCTATAGTGGAGAGGACTATAGGACTGTGGAAACAACGTTTTCGCTGCATCAGCAAGTCCAGTGGTGGCCTGAAGCTAAACCCCACCAAAAGCTGTTCTGTTATTGTGGTTACTGCAATTCTCCACAACATTGCAGTCAGGGAAAACATCCAGCTTCCTGAGGAGGAAGTTGATGCCGATGGTGAGGAAGATGCTGTTTGTGATGATGACAATGATGATGATTCTTTGAACCCACATCAAGGCAGAATGCATCCTGCAGGAGCAGAAGTCAGAGAACTTTTAATTCAGAACATGTTTGGATGGTAGGCTAATACAGTATTTTACAGTTTGGATACTGTGTTTTCTATTATTTGTTTAATTTAATCTGACATAACTTGTGTTAATAAATAATGTTGTTTATTTGCCTATGTTTTCCCCCAGCAGACTTCACTTAAATACTTTTGCAAACAATAAATATGTATTTGTTTCTTATAACACCATGAGAATATTATATTCTACTACACAAAACTGCTAATTTATAAAAAAAAAATCTTCATTCATTGACAAACAATATTGTGGTTTGAGTGTGTAATATTTTAAATAGCCTATGTTAACGTATGTAAATTAGCCTATAGGCTAATTTAGGATAGTAAATTAGCCTATAGGCTAATTTAGGATAGGCGCAATAAGCTTTTGCTTCGGCCTATTCCTTTTCAGACTTTATGTTGATTTATGTCATCATCTGTTAAATGTTTAAATGTCAGAATAAAATAAATCTGAATCTGCCAATGTTTCCTTAGCGCTAACCACTGCATGTGTTGCGTATATGTGTATATATGTAATGCTACAGTACAGATACAATTTAATATTTAAGGGTAAACCCCTTTTTGTAAAATATTGCTATATGACAATTTGTCTTTGGGAATTTAACAAAGCTACTCACTTGCACACTCACCATTTCTTCGCACAAACAAAACCAAGACTGCGTCCCAACCGGCATAAATAATCCTTTCGGAGGGCACTTCGAAGGGAGAATAATTGCGATCGTCACGCTATTATATCGTTTCAAATAATTTGTAATGAAGAAAGCAAATTGTGTAGAACCTAGGCACCTCGACTTTAAGTCATCCAAATTACTTAAAGTGAATGGTGAAACCTTTAAACGAAATAGGCTATAGGGTCGATAGCTCTGAATAGAACACATCCCAGCTGCTGCAAAATCAATGACGTCGACACGACAAACTAACAAGGAACTGTACTTATAACCACGGGTCAAGAGCTGTCGTTCCAACCACACAAGTTTGCGATGCGGCGTTCGTTGGAACGATGGTTTCGGGAAACACCAAATCGTTGAACTATGCTGATAATGACGGAACTTGCGACCATAGTTGGCCAACGATGCTTTTGGGAAACGCACCCCTGGTTAGTAATGTGTGAAGCTTCCACACTGATTCGGTGTTACCTTTTAACACTCTGAGTGTGGACTCATAGTGGACTCATATATACACTCGCAGTGTACATTTAACACTGAGGATTTTGCTGTGTACGAGAGGCCTCCTTTATATTTACCCAGACATCCTCCCAAATAAAGTCTGAATCCAAATTCGGGCAGTCATGTCTCCACAGTCTATCTAAGGGTAGTGTGTCATTAAAGGGCCTCCAAAATAAAATTATATAATATGGACACCAAACCGCTATTATTTCCATGAGCGATAATCAAACTATGCAATAGGTGTACATGCAAAGGTTGTTGCCAGGGTACACCATATGCTTTGAGGGCCGATCTAAGCTGTAAATAAAAGAAAAACGAGGAGGCTGGCAGATTGAATGAGTTTGCAATATCTTGAAAAGAACACAAAACAGAATCATTATAAATGTCTCTCAAGTGATGAACACCACTCCTACTCCAATGCGAACGAGGAATGGGTCTACCACCAATTGTCAGACCTTTATTATTGAATATGGGAGACTGTGTATGCCATCTACAGGAGATCTTGCATCTAGATTCAACCAACCTCCAAATTTTAATTAGATGGGAAACTATGGGACCAAAGCGCAGCTGACATTGCTTATCTGATATATTTAAAAAAAAGAACATCTTTCAAATTCCACGGATCCACAATATGTTCTTCAATCTTACGCCAAGAGACAGGGAAATGAGGGTTAAACCATACAAGCAGAGGCCGGAGCACAAAGGACCACACATTTAAAGGCAAAAGGGCAGATTTAGACCAGTTAACCTTAAAACCAGATAAGCAGCCAAACTCTTCACAAACAGGCAGCAGGCTAGAAATAGAGTGTACTGGATTTTCCATGAAAACGAGAACATCATCAGCATATAATGCTACATGATGCAAAGTATTTTGAATGGAAATAGGTTGTATCTCAGTGCACTGTCGAATCATTTGGGCAAGAGGTTCAAGGGAAAGGACATCCTTGTCGCGAAGACCTAGTGATAGCAAATGGTGAGGAAAGCAATTGTCCTGTGAGTACTAATGCTGTGGGATTTGAGTAAAGGACATCATATGTATAAAACCCTTACCTGAAACCCATATTTTCCAGAACAGACCACAAGAATGACCACTCCATCCTATCAAAGGCCTTCGTCGCATCAAGGGTAATCACTGCTGAAGCAGCTTTAGCACCCACTGCTGCATCAATTATATGCAGGAGGCGCCTTACATTATCCACTGCCAGTCTAGACTTAATAAAACCTGTCTGATCACAATGGACTAATAAAGGCATGTGATCCTGAATGCGTCGGGCAAGAACCTTTGCTTACATTTTTTAATCTGAGTTTAGTAAACTTAATGGCCTATAGTTTGCACATTCTGTAGGATCCTTATCTTTCTTTAAAAGAACAGATATTAGGGCAGTATTGACATCTCTAGAGAAGCTACCTTTTTCAACTGAGGCTATAATCATGTTCAGAAGCAAGGGACCCAATTCATTCCAGAATATAACATAAAGCTCAGGAGGTATACCATCTAAATTTATTTATTCCTTTGCATGGCAAGATTTATTCCTTTGCATGGCAAGGGCTGACTCTTTCAATTCTTCTAAAGAAATGGGGTTATCAAGTAGAGCGGAAACATTTGTTGCCAGTTGTGGTAACTGTAATTTTTTAAGAAAATTATTACAACTATCTTGTTCAGATTGAAGCTCAGATTTATACAAATTGGAATAATAGACACGAAATGTCTCGTTAATTTGTTTGGGTTCAGTTGTGACGATGCCCATTGAGGATTTGATGGAGGAAATATCAGCAAAATGCTCATTTGATCTAATTTTTATAGCCAACAGATAACTAGGTCTAGACCCATGGAAGTAGTATCGCTGTCCAGTTCTATGGATTAAGAACTCTTACCGTCGCTTCAGAATATTGTTTATTTCTTTCTTAACAAGGTCACGTTCCACTGCTATTTGTGAAGAGTAATTACTTTGTAAGGTGGAGTCTAGTCTAACAAAGTCCGCTTCAAGAGCTTGCAATTTGGCAATTAGTGGATAAGAGGAAAACAATATAGCATTGCTCCGTATAAAACCTTTTGTTGCTTCCCATAATATTCTAGGGTCCTCAACTGATCCTACATTAAACTTCAAAACAATCCTCTAACTGAGTTAGGAATTGTGACTTATAATCATCATTCACCAAAAGGGATGTATTGAAGCGCCACCTAGTGGATCGCTTGGATAAACCACCCAGAGTAGCGCAGCACCATATTCCTTTATGGTCTGAGAGGGCTATAGGCAATAACACAGCATGATTAATTTCCTGAAAAAGTAAAGGAGACAAAAACAAGAAATCTATCCTTGAAAAAGTTTTATGTCTGGATGAGAAGAAAGTGTAATCTTTTGATGAGGGATTGAGAGATCGCCATATATCAACAAGCCCCAGACTACTAGCCCATGAATGAAAGGCTGCAGTAGCTAATTCCTGCTCCCTGGAAGCAGTTAAACTTGACCGATCGAGGTTCACGTCCCATACTGCGTTCATGTCTGCTCCTACTATGAATGAGTAATCAGTCAGGTCTAACATCCTTTGTGTTAAAGTATCATAAAAGCAATCATCAAATGTATTTGGTGCATAGATTGAAATAAGAGCAACCTTTTTGCCATACAATTCAACTTTCGCAATAACAATTCTGCCAGCATCATCCGCCCATAAATCCAACACCTTAATTTTGAGATTACGTCTACAAACAATGGCTACACCTTTGGATTTAGTATTAGCCGTAGAGAAAGCAAAAGTGTGATAATATTTATTAGCAATAAGACCTGAGTCTTGAGCTAACAAATGAGTTTCCTGTAAAAGCGCAAGATTAATTTTTTTTCTCTGGAGCAAAGTTAGGATTCTTCTCCGTTTATGCGGTATATTTAGCCCATCGCAATTCCATACTAGAATAGATACTTCACCCATGATCATCATGTACAGTTCTCATAGCAGCCCCTGGCAGTCTGAATTTAGGTCTAACCATTTTATGCCAATAATAACTACATACAATGAACTTGCAAATAATGTTTCTATAGCATTGTGAAATGGGTCTAGCCTCGCCGAACATTATAGAACACAGTGAACATTCCCTTATACAATATACAAAAAAACATCAACAACACAAATAAGGAAAGAAAATAGAACGCACAAAATAATACAAAAATGAATCAGTCAATGATGAATACACTTCTTACTACTGTAACGTAAGGCCTACCAGAACTAACAGAAGTGAACAAACATTAAATTGTCTTCTCGGTAGATAACCTTATTCAATGAATACATAACATTAAGAACATATTAAACTAATCAATCCAAGGGTAACCTACACAGTCAATGTAGATGTCACCGGTGCAGGCCGGGCTCGGATGCCCAGCCGCCCCTGACTCCAGACACCACCGTGAGGAGCCGACACCGCAGGCACACAACAAACGGACAAAGGAGGAGGCAAGGAATTGAGTTCAAAAGTAATAATCTTTATTGGATGATAATCAACTTGAGGGAAGAACGAGCAACTGGCTATTTGACCAGAGTAGCCGCTGGTACGACCTTCCACTGTCTTCGAGGAATAATGCAGCGATAGTGGCTAGGAAGGCTTACTCCACGGCGTTGCTGTACATTTCACAGCGTTGCTGTACATCTGCAGGACTCAGACGGTAGGTAACAGGTAAGGTTTCTTCTCTTAACAGCAGTTTCTCTTATCAGAACCAGGAGGGGAATTGTGACTTTACCAGCGATGTTATACATCTTCAGAACTCCATCAATACGTATAATAGTTCCGACTTTTACACAGCCATACGGCTCTCCACAAGGCTTGTAATTTCAGAGAAAGAGAGGGTTAACAGGAGCCTTCGACAAGGGATTGCTTCACGACAATACTCAGTAGAAGAGAGAAGAATACAAAGCATTACTTCACCAGTTCAGTTGTATCGTTCCGGAATTCGGATGGGGTCAAGTAGATCGTTTCACAAGAATGGAAGCAGGCGTTGGAAGACTCTTCTCAGCATAGCACACAGCACTCGTGTTCACTACAAATCCACAGCATTAATCCAACGTGTATTAGGTAAGGCAAACAACTGCAAGTCACTCACACAGTAGGGCTGATCAGAAGCCTCGCTTTATCCATGCATTTGAGTGGAAATATTC
This sequence comes from Gobiocypris rarus, assembly GCA_023029165.1. Lineage (NCBI taxonomy): Eukaryota > Metazoa > Chordata > Actinopteri > Cypriniformes > Gobionidae > Gobiocypris > Gobiocypris rarus. Next base: position 4,542,906 of record CM040934.1, on the reverse strand, counting down.
AACTCCCAAATCCTCTCCAGCATATCTGAAACAGATGTCCTCCTCAATAGTAAATTTCACATTCACAGTCTTTTCTTCCAGCTTTACATTTGATTCAACGATGTAATTCACTTATCTTTCTCTCTTCCTCTTCCGGCACAGATCCAAGCAGCAGTTCAATCCAGTAACTCCCGCAGCTTTAAACGACAGCGTCCAATGTAAGCGCTCACCCAGGAAATCTTCTACCCCAAGACACAATGACAGAGACCCATCCAAACCAGCTGATTAACTGGACACCGATTGCCTTTTACCAGCTCGACCTCAACCCTGCTACTGCACCGCTGCTTCTTCACGAATGGCTCTTTTTATCCTCTCCTTGAGAAGCGGAAAGCCTGTGCAAACACCGCTCCTCTCTCTCTCACACCTGCCGTGCATCAGCGGTAATTAGGTTGGACAATATCTCCGCTACACCCGGAACCGGAGTGAGGTGTTGCACCAAAATAATTCCCCTCGGGGAACGTGGAACGAAAGAAAAGGTTCCGCTTTTCCCAGCATTTTGTCACCCGTGACATCCTCCCCTGCCAATCGGTTCTAGTCCCTAGAACCGGTCTTTCTAATGCCAGTCGCCATATCTCTCAGGTGGCTGTCCTCGGGTGTCCCGCTGGGACCGTCGGGGTGGAGCCACTCGGGCCTCCACTTCGGGGTTCCCTGGGACTAATGCCCACCCTATCATGGGCACATCGGGGGCAGGCGGCGCACTCTGTGTTTCAGCCGCGGGCTGTGGATAGTTCGGACAAGGACGGAGCAAATTTCGATGAAGTACTCGTATGGGTCCCGGTTTTCCCTCAGGCCGTACCGAGTAGACTGGAGCATCAGGCCCCTGTCGGTGTTCCACCACATATGGTGTCGATTCTCAACGATCATGGAACTTTCCTTTCCCTGGACGTCGGTTGTCCCTTACCAGCACTCGATCTCCAGGCAGTAAAGGGGGTGGCAGTTCGATCATACAGTCGCTTGTTTTTAGCTGCTGCAGCACTCAAATGGCCTGAAACTTGCTTGTAGGCATTTAGTAATTGTTGGTGGTGTCGATTTACCCAGTCCGTGGTGTTGTACTCTCCTTCGGTGGCCTCGGTGCCCAGGAGCAAGTCCACAGTTAGACGTAGATGACGCCCAAACATGATATAGGAAGGGGCATACCCGGTGATGCTGTGCACACTATTGTTATAGGCTTGTAGTAACGTAGGGAGGCTCTCGGCCCATCGACACTGTTGCTCACTCTCCAACGTTCCCAATAGCCCCAACAGGGTCTGATTAAATCTCTCGCACCCTCTGTTACCTTGGGGGTGATACGAAGTTGTGTGTGTCTTACGACAACCATAGAGATGACTCAGCTCCTGTATGATTCGGGACTCAAAATTTGCACCTTGGTCCGAATGGAGGGTCTCTGGACAGCCGAACGGCTGTATTACTGTTCTCCAAAGGGCATTGGCTGTAGTTACTGCCGTCTGGTCTACAGTGGGGACGGCCCAGGCGTACTTGGTAAACAGATCGGTCATTACCAGGATATTTTGATATCGATCTGCGGGTCGCCCTAGGGTCAGGAAGTCAATCCCTATGATACGTAGAGGCGCCTTCGGCCGAAAGGGAACCAGTGGGGCTCGAGGCTCCTTCCGGCGTTTAAACAGCCTGCACCGTGGACAACTCTGAACAAACTCTTCAACTTTCTTCCCAATCCCCGACCAGTAGAAATACCTCCTCAGCAGTGACAAAGTCTTTTCTTGGCCCTGATGGCCAGCATGGGTGTGATAGGCAATCAGCAGCTCTTGGACTTGGTCCTCTGAGACCACTACTTGATACCGGGTTTCCTGAGTTCTTGGATCTCGCAGTGAACGACAGATTACCCCTTCTCTGATCCGCAATCTCTTCCACTGTTTCAGGAGCTGTTGTACTCCCGCTGTCTGAGCCTGTCTTTCCTCGGCTCGCAGCCTGAATCCCCGCCTGAGATGCGAGGCGACCTGACACAGGTCTTCATCTCCCTGCTGTAATCTTCTCCACCGTCCGGGGTCCCATCCCAAACTAGACGGAACATCCCCCTGGGTCCCGGGGGCTTCCACGACCGCCACCAACAATTCATCCTCTTGACCAGGGGTATCGAGGGGCGTTTGGCCATCTCTCTGAATGGCTGGGAGTCTGGACAATGCATCAGCATTCGCGTTTTCTCTGCCAGGTCGATACTTAAGCCGGTAGTCATAATTAGCAAGCTGAGCCACCCACCGCTGCTCCACTGCTCCACTGCTCCCAACTTAGCAGTCTGCAAATGGACTTGAGGATTGTTGTCCGTGATCACAGTCACCTTAGCTCCCCACAGGTAGTCTTTAAATTTCTCGGCCATGGCCCATTTCATAGCTAGCAACTCTATCTTAAAGGAACTGTAGTTTGCTGCGTTCCGCTCTGCAGGGTGTAAACTTCGACTGCCATAAGCAATTACCTTCTCCACTCCCTGTTGCTCTTGGGCTAGTACCGCCCCCAATCCTGCATTGCTGGCATCAGTATACAGGAGAAACGGCTGAGTGAAGTCTGCATAGGCTAGGATAGGAGCCCTCAGAAGTTCCTGCTTCAGATTTTTAAAGGCTGTTTCACATGCTGAGTCCCATTTCACCGTCGATGAACTTTTGCCACGGGAACGTCCAGTGCCAGCAAGAAGCTGGTTCAATGGCTTAGCAAGCCCAGAGAATCCTTTAATAAATCGTCAATAATATCCTACGAAACCTAAGAAGGACCGCACTTGTCTCACTGTTCGTGGGGGTTCCCAGCCTTGGACTGCTGCAACTTTCTCTGCATCAGGGGATATACCGGCAGCGCTGACTCGATGTCCCAGGAATCGTACCTCTTTGCAAAACAACTGGCATTTTTCTGGTCTCAACTTTAGCCCATATCTCTCCATGGCCCGGAAGACATTCTCCAAGTGATGCAGGTGGGTTTGAAAGTCAGGAGAAAAAACGATTACGTCGTCTAAATAGACCAGCGTGGACTCGACTAGTTGCCCTCCCAGGCATCGCTGCATGAGTCGCGGGGGCGTTGCACAAACCGAACGGCATCCGGTCCCACTCGAATAGCCCGAACGGTGTGGTGAAGGCAGTTTTCTCTCGGTCGCAGTCATCCATCTGTACTTGCCAGTATCCGCTGGCCAGATCCAAGGTTGAATACCATGCTGCTTGAGTCAAACTCGTGAGTGAGTCTTCGATCCGCGGCAATGGGAATGCATCTTTCTTAGTCACACTATTGAGCTTGCGGTAATCGACACAGAATCTCCAGGCTCCCGTTTTCTTCTGTACTAGGACAATCGGGGCTGCCCATGGACTACTACTTTCTCGGACAATCCCTCCATCTAGCATCCCTTTTAGCAGAGCGCGGACTTCAGTGTAGAGAGTGGGGGCACCGGGTACCGCTCCCGACTAGGTGTTGCTTCTCCGGTGGGTATTTGGTGCTTAATCACTCCTGTACAGCCATAGTCTTCCTCATGGGTGGAGAACACATGTTTCCACTTCTTCAGGAGCTCCTGGAGCTGTAACACTTGTCCTTCCTCCAGGTCCTCACCCTTCAAAGACTCCCCCATCAAATGGGTCGGCACTTCCCCTCTCAGAGGGCCTGAACTGGCCTCCACTGGACGGACAGCAACTTCCACCACCGCAGGGCTCACCTGCCTAAAACAGACATCTTGTTGCTCTTGGACTTGGACAGGACGGACAGATGAAACTCGAACCAGACGTTGGTGCCGACGAAGGAGTACTGGGTAGGGATGGGCGTTTCGCACCTTCACTGAAACTCGCCCTCGTCGTATGACCGCTAGCCCATGGGCTACTTCGATGGGTTGACAATCTTCATGGGGCTCTACCAGGATGCAGTTACCTGACTCACGGGGTCCAGCAGGCACTCGGACCCAGAGAACAGCCTCGCTCCGGGCTGGAACAGACAGAGCGTACCGGCAGGTAACTCGACCGATATCTTCCCGCTCTTGCACCTGACTTGCTGCATGGACTCTCCGGCAATCGGCCAGTATCTGGTCCCAGTCCTGCCTTGCTGTTAACGGGGACGTTCGGGCCGGTCGGCCTTTAAACAGCTCTTCCCAGCAATCCAGAATGACATTCATCCCTAGCAGTGCTCGATGGAGACTCAAGCAGTGGTCTCGAACAATGACAACACCCTTCTGATGGACAGGGACCCCTCGAACCAGAAAGTCTACCACGATGTACCCAGTGTAAGGAATATCTAATACATTCGCTCCACGTAATGTGAGTCTTGAAGTTTCCGTCCTGTGAAGCCGATGATCCGCGAATAACTCCAGAGCCAGACTCTCGGAAAACAAGGTGACCTGAGAACCTGTATCGACCAGACAATTAATCTTCATTCCGTTAACTTGAACTTCCACGGTGGGGCAACGTCCAACCCAATCATCTCTCATCACCGGAACAGAACAAGGGTCTCTTGAAGGGGTCCCGACCACTTGACCCACAGTGACCGGTGGGACTAAAAACCCCCTTGAGAACTTCAACGACGGTCGCATTGGCGACTGATATGTACTGGATTTCCACACTTAATACAGATGGGTCAACCCTGGTGGTCCCACTGAAACTGGGGGCCCGTCGGACGCAGAGGGCGGCGTACAGGTCCTTGCCCCTCAGCTGAATATAATCTTCCTCGCATCATCGGTCCACCCTCGACTCGATCGCGATGAAGCTCACTCAAAAGACTCCGAGACAACTCTGCCATCTGCCCCTTAACATCCTCCAGTAATTCTGTCCTCACTTTCTGCTTCCACTCATTTGACTCAACAGCCGCAGGTACGGTGGCGCTGCTGACCGCCACACGAACTGGTGTCCGAGTCATCTCTCCCTGATCCGACTCCAACGCCAAGGCCTCTTGTCGAAGAGCCTCAAAAGACATAGTGGGATCTCGTCGAAGCTGGAGCCGTATGCCCTGGCGCACCGGTCCTTCACGCAGCCCCAAAACAAACTGGTCTCTCAATAAGCCATCTCCTTCTCCCAGTCCATGATCTTGTCGACCTTTCAGCCAAACTGCTCTCGCAGTTTCAGGGAGTATGCTCGCAGAGTCTGCTGAGGCCCCTGCTGACAGTTAAAGAACTGGGCGCGAAGAATGGCTACCGGGGTAGAATCTCCATATACTCCAAACAAGAAATCAAAGATGTTCTTCGCAGTGGCCTGCGTGGCTTCTGATGCAGCAAGAACTTCTCGTTTAGCTTCTCCTTCTAACGATCCTAGCACAAACTGTACCTTTTGTGATGCGCTCAGTCCTTGTAATCCAGCCAGATATTCTGTCTGCGCTTTCCAGTCCTGAAAACTCAGCTCCGATCCTGGTCCTCCATAGCGTTGTGCCCAAGGGGCTCCCATCATGATGGGCATTACTTGCGAGCGAACTGGTGGGACCTCTTCATCCGCCATCGCGTACCTGTGGCCGCTACAACTCACGGTGGCAACCCTGCCGACTACGCCAAATTGTGTCACCGGTGCAGGCCGGGGCGGGCTCGGATGCCCAGCCGCCACTGACTCCAGACACCACCGTGAGGAGCCGACACCGCAGGCACACAACAAACGGACAAAGGAGGAGGCAAGGAATTGAGTTCAAAAGTAATAATCTTTATTGGATGATAATCAACTTGAGAGAAGAACGAGCAACTCCTGTCTCCTCAGGCTATTTGACCAGAGTAGCCGCTGGTACGACCTTCCACTGTCTTCGAGGAATAATGCAGCGATAGTGGCTAGGAAGGCTTACTCCACGGCGTTGCTGTACATTTCACAGCGTTGCTGTACATCTGCAAGACTCAGACGGTAGGTAACAGGTAAGGTTTCTTCTCTTAAAAGCCGTTTCTCTTATCAGAACCAGAGAGGGGAATTGTGACTTTAAAACTTACTTCACAGCGTTGCTGTACATCTGCAGGACTCAGACGGTAGGTAATCGGTAGGGTTCCTTCTCTTAACAGCAGTTTCTCTTATCAGAACCAGGGAGGGGAATTGTGACTTTAAAACTCACTTCACAGCGTTGCTGTACATCTGCAGGACTCAGACGGTAGGTAACAGGTAAGGTTTCTTCTCTTAAAAGCCGTTTCTCTTATCAGAACCAGAGAGGGGAATTGTGACTTTACCAGCGATGTTATACATCTTCAGAACTCCATCAATACGTATAATAGTTCTGACTTTTACACAGCCATACGGCTCTCCACGAGGCTTGTAATTTCAGAGAAAGAGAGGGTTAACAGGAGCCTTCGACAAGGGATTGCTTCACAATAATACTCAGTAGAAGAGAGAAGAATACAAAGCATTACTTCACCAGTTCAGTTGTATCGTTCCGGAATTCGGATGGGGTCAAGTAGATCGTTTCACAAGAATGGAAGCAGGCGTTGGAAGACTCTTCTCAGCATAGCACACATCACTCGTGTTCACTACAAATCCACAGCATTAATCCAATGTGTATTAGGTAAGGCAAACAACTGCAAGTCACTCACACTGTAGGGCTGATCAGAAGCCTCGCTTTATCCATGCATTTGAGTGGAAATATCCAACTCCCAAATCCTCTCCAGCATATCTGAAACAGATGTCCTCCTCAATAGTAAATTTCACATTCACAGTCTTTTCTTCCAGCTTTACATTTGATTCAACGATGTAATTAATTCACTTATCTTTCTCTCTTCCTCTTCCGGCACAGATCCAAGCAGCAGTTCAATCCAGTAACTCCGCAGCTTTAATTGACAGCGTCCAATGTAAGCGCTCACCCAGGAAATCTTCTACCCCAAGACACAATGACAGAGACCCATCCAAACCAGCTGATTAACTGGACACCAATTGCCTTTTACCAGCTCGACCTCAACCCTGCTACTTCACCGCTGCTTCTTCACGAATGGCTCTTTTTATCCTCTCCTTGAGAAGCGGAAAGCCTGTGCAAACACCGCTCCTCTCTCTCTCACACCTGCCGTGCATCAGCGGTAATTAGGTTGGACAATATCTCCGCTACACCTGGAACCGGAGTGAGGTGTTGCACCAAAATAATTCCCCTCGGGGAACGTGGAACGAAAGAAAAGGTTCCGCTTTTCCCAGCATTTTGTCACCCGTGACATAGTGTTGGTCCTAACAGTTAAATAATAATAACAAATAATAATAATAATAAAATAATAATAATAATAATAATAATACAAAATAATAAAATAAAAATAAGAAGAAAGAATTACACAGAGTCGAAAATCAGCCGTTGATCCAGAACTCGCGCGAGCGTGTCATCTTAATCCATAAACAAATCGTAATTTATAAAATAAACCAGAGCATTATAATTCGAATAAACAAATTAACAACACCAATATTGAATTAGCCATGAGTTGTGAGACTACAATGGCGCGGTGTCTTCTACTAGCAGCTTGTCTAACTGCTTTAAAACAAATATTCAAACAGCCAGGCTAAGTGTGCAGTTGTGAAACAATGGCCCAAGGATTGAACAGCAGGCTACAAGTCCTGAACAGAATGCAGTTTGACGAACCGGTTACGCGACCGCGTCAGAATTTGTACCTTCAGTTTCCTCTGGAATTCCATCGTCTGCACTTAATCAATCAATCAATCAATCAATCAATCAACTTTATTTATAAAGCGCTTTTACAATGACGATTGTTTCAAAGCAGCTTCAGTGTTAAACAGGACAACATTGCAACAAAATTTGATTTGGCTAGTTTAATTTGGATAGTTTATAGAATTATATATGACCAAATTAATAAATTCAATTTGTATATTTAGTTGAGTAACTTGGATCATAATTTGAGTGTCCCCAACTGAGCAAGCCAAGCCAAAGGCGACAGTGGCAAGGAAGCAAAACTCCATCAGGGCATGATGGAGAAAAATAAACCTTGGGAGAAACCAGACTCAGTCGGGGTGCCAGTTCTCCTCTGGCCTATTATTAACAGTGTATAATTATTACTCTGGCAACCTTGCAGGTCATAAATCATATTAGATAGGAATATTCGAAATTTTGGGTATGACGCACGAGACGGGCTCATTTAGGATGGCACTTAACAGGGGAAGCATCGCAGGTAGTGAAAGGATAAAATCCTCAGCGTCTCTAGGAGATTGGAACAACTCTACTCGGCCACCACCAACCTTAATCTTCAGAATAGCGGGGTAGAGCAGGAAGAACTCCACGCCTTTGGCTCAAGCATTATCCATTGCCTGGGAAAAGGCTAAACGGCAGTTAAGGGTGTAGCTGCTGTAATCTGGTAAAAAATCTCACCCTCCGACCTTCGTCAGTGAGAGGATTTTTCCTGGTAGCTCGGAGAGTCGCTTGGCATTGGTATAACGAAGGACGCAGAAAATCATAGTGCGGGCATTCCCTCGATTCTTGTTGTCAGTGTACACTCGATGTGCACGCATTATTTCACCCTGGAGACTGCCAAGGGAGGGAAACCATTTAGGTTGTGATTGCGTCAGGTACTGGGCCACACTAGAACCTTCCAGACCTTCTGTCAAGCCCGTGATTCGAATGTTACACCATCGACTTCTGTCCTCCATGTCCGCCAACTTGAGCTGCATCTGTTGTAGCATCGCATCTTGAGTGGCTAGCAACTTTGAGTTACCTTGAACATCTGAATGTATTTTCCCCATCTCTGCATTTATAGTTTCGATGCTCTGAGACAAAGTCATCAAGTGGGTCTGGATAGCACCCAGTTTCCCTTCTGTATCTTTTCCCATCTGCTGAAGTTGGTCAAAACGGGATTCAAGACAGTCATGCTGTTTCTCCAACACTGATACGGCAATGGCTTCAATGTCAGACCGATTAACTTTGTTTTTCGAAGTATTGGACATGGATTTTTTGTTCGATTCCGCCATCCTGCTTCAGCTGAAGTTATTATAAACAAACTGAACAAAAAATAACGTGTTTCAACAGAGAATCACAGATCAGATTAACAATTCTGAGTGAGGAGAATCAAACTATGCCGCCATCTTATCCAGCTGATCACGTAACTCCCCCATATGTGTATTCTTAAGTCCTCCCTATGGGTAGGCAGCATGGCGCATACTTCCACCTGGAATATGCTTCCCAATGTACCTTGGTATTCCTGTGTTAAATGGGAGTCCTTCGTCCGTACTAGTCTTATGACAGGGATCTCGCACTTACGCAGGGCACTGGAAGACAGCAGAGTGGCGTGATTATATTGGGACCCCCATTCTTCAGTCACTGACGTTACTCGGAGAGACTGAACGAAAGGGAACGTCTTGGTTACGTATGTAACCGTCGTTCCCTGAGGAGGGAACGGAGACGTAACGTCCCTCTGCCACATCCGCTGTACAGCTGAAACCGCCGGGAGTTCAGCCTTGGCTCCTCAGCAGGTAACATAATGCGATCATGCCAGCGTACTTCCTGATATACCCACGCAGTGGGGTGGAATCCGCTATGCAAAATCCGCATGCCCATGGCATTGGCACTGCCATTGGGCGCTTTCTAGATCTCGAAGTTGATAGGCTTCTAAGCGAAACCCCCATTCGTCAGTCACTGACATTACATCTCCGTTCCCTCCTCAGGGAACGAGGGTTACATACGTAACCGAGACGTTTCCACTCAGAAGACAAACAAATTCAACATAGAAACATATGCAATTTGAATTTGCTATACAAATCCAGTATTAAAGTTATTCCAATTTTCACAAGATACATGGCCTAGAATGCATCTACAACCTTTACCTAAGTGTTTAATGCAACACTTACAGTAAAGCAATCATGTTTTTTAAAGAATAAACTAAACTAGTCTATTTGTACATGTAGTAGCACAAACAACTATAATGTGTTCAATGTGCACAATGTGTTTAGTACAATTAAAAATTTGAAAATACAAACAGGATCATTGCAATTTGGATGTTTAACTATTAAACTCACTGATAGACTGCTATGACACTGACACTAGCCAGTGAGGTTAACAGCTGAAGGCCTTGCATGAACAATGCAGTTAAATCACTAAGAGTTTTACCTGCAAATGGGTGCTGATCTTTGCCCTTAAAAAGTGATTTCCTATTTTTCTGAAAATAAGGCGGAGGTCGACCCCTTCCCAGTGACCAGCATTTTTCCTCTGAATGGCGTATTTTCTGACAGGAATTGCAAAACCTGTTCTCTTTGCCATAGGGTTGTCTGCTATGTTCTCCTGGAGTTTGAGGATATTCATGACTCTCTAATGCTTGTACACCATGCGTTCTGGTAAATGACTCTGCGCTATTGCGGTGCTGCATCACCTTAAGAAATGAAATAGGCACACTTTCTTGTTTTGCTTTCTTGTTTCTGAACTAAACGTTTCAGATTTATTAGAGCAAGTCACCTTATCTAAGAAGTGAACATGCTTTTTAGTCCCATCGCTGTTAAGTGTTTTGGGAGACATGAACTTTGTAGCATTTAGCTTAGCCTTGAGATCTGCAATGGTCTCCTTGTGATTTTTACACTTCTCAGTCAGGGCTCAGCTAATAATTTATCTAGCTGTGTTTGAAGATCTTGAATCTTTGCCTCAGACTTTTATGCTTCTGCATTTTTAGAATGCAATTCTTTACATTTAGCATCTAGACTTGATAATAGAAATGGTGTCACATTATGTAGCCTTTTAAAACGTATGAAGTTTAAAGCCTCAATTATTTCACCATGTTTTGATTTCTTTTGGTGTTTGCCAATTATGTCCCACCATTTAAGCATTTCATCATCTGAATTTTTAATTCCAGTATACTCTTTCTTGAGTTTGGATAAGGTAGGCTCAACTTTTTCGCTCCATAAAGCAAACAATACATCACTGTTATTAGATATTTTCCCTTCCATCCCAAGGTGATATTCTGAATATTCTCGGACTGTACAGTAATGGGACTATTGAAGCTGTTTAAATGCAAGCTGTTTTATGCAATTCATCCACAATAAAAACAGACTTACCCATTCCTTGGTCAGAAGGTCAGCTTTAATCCATTCACAAGATCAACTGTGAAAAAAGTCCTCATTCTGATGAATTTCAGAAAATTCACTGCAAGGGATCCCGGGTTTCGGCACCATCTGTAAGAGTGGGTCGCCTACAGTGGTTCAGGCTGCAGGGTTGCCGAAAGACTAAAGAAACTTTATCAGCAAGATGGTAGAAAACTGTGTTGATCTGAAAATTCAGCTTTGTCCCCGTTATGATTGAATCACAGGACCGGATACCAGTTGCCTTGTCAAAAACTCTTTATTGCCATATGTATCAGGCATAGGAGAGAAACTTGTTGTCTTCGTGCCAGCTGTATATGTTTCTCTGAGGCAGTGTATCAACGGTGAACATTTTATACACTGACTAAAGGATTTGTAATTCCTTACAAGGTAAAGAAACATGTTGGTTTGTTTAAAATAGAATGTATACTTCATGCTTACATCACTCCTGCATGGACACGCATTCTTTGTATGACCAAAATTATTTCCCTGTGTCCCTCTCCCTGCCATATGACAGTAATATGTCATGCAACTTCAGCTCATGCAGTATATTTAACTTTCTCATGCACATAGACTTCACAAATACATTATAGATTCAATTGTAAATATAAATAATATTAAAATAACACATTTCTGATCTACAACTCCCTCCATTGGAACTACCGGCCATCAGTTCCACACCATCATCGTCACCTAATGGAGTGATAGTGAGGAGAGAAAAAGCAAACCAAGAAACAAAAGACATACAAAGGACAGAAAAGTAGAAACATGAGGAATAGAATAAAACAAAACAAAATGACCCCAACCCATGACATGTTCCCGCATACTATGTGTGTAATTACGTCTATGTGTAAGTATTTAAAATGGACCCCATACATCTAAGAAAGGAAAAATTAATGAATCTTCACCAGTGCCTGGACTCGTTCGGTACCTGAACTCCTCCAGTTCCTGGTCAAAATAACAAACTAACATAAACGTTGATGTTAAAGAGTCCTATTCCTTGGGGTTGTAAATCAGTAAGTGGGTGTTGATTGTTTGTGGGGTTGTGTTTTGTAAGTGGTGCAATGTGTATAGAATATCCTATCTTACTCTATATTTTCCATTTTCGGCTTTATCCATATAATTAGAAATAACCAATTTGACAGGTTTAGTACCTTTCTTTCTAGTAACACATATGATGATGTGTACTACTACCATAAACACAAGAACTCCTACCATAGTTAGAACTATCCAGTCTGACCATGATAGATTTCCTAGAATTTGTGTTAATTTCCTTTCAGACATTACTCCATTTGCAACGATAACATGTCCCATTGCTTGAATTCCCTCCTCTTGAGATGCTTTTACGTTTTCTTTAACTCTTTTAACCATTTCAAAGAGTTCATAATTCCTTTCCTCTACTAAATCATTATTCCACCACTGTGGTTCTAATTGCAGCAATTGCACATGTGGAACATGGATCCCACCTAAATGAAGAGGATAGAGAATTTCAATGCAAAATGGATCAGGGGGAATTGAACACAACTTCCCTCCATATATCATATTCTCACTTATTCCATCATGTAATATACACCACTGTGCTTCTGACACCTGCCATGCACCTGTGGCTTGATCTAAAGGAACTACCTCCCAAACTGCAGATCCATTAAGGGATAGACTAAACATTGTAGAACATGAGCAAATTACCCACTCATGTTCCTCGACACAACAATCTGTAGTAGAAATCATCGGTGTTTCCCCTTCAGCCCAATATCCATTTCTTCCTAATCTAATTACTGAATTTCCTTGTCTAATACCCATTGATTGGAATTGTCTAACTGTCATTATATTTCGCTGTCCATATTGAGGCCATACCATAATTAAAGGTAATGTTCCAGAACCTGACAAAGATTTCTCATCTATTGCGATTTTGACTAATGGAATATGTTTAGCAGAAGTCAAATTAAGTTGATTACCAAAAACCACTAACAATGATTCAGCTATTCGTTCAGGAACTTGACCCATCCGAATTACTTGAACATCCTTAACCATTTGATCCTTTAAGTTTTGAGCTAAAAATAAACATGCCGCACGATGTGTCTCAAAATTGGATGATTTTACTAATGCGTCTGCCAATTCCTTTGCAGCATTGTTCAGATGCTGACCTGCTGCTATAATATGTAAAGAACCTTTAAGAGCTTCAGTAAGTCCTTTCCCGGTCATTTTCCCTACCCACTGAGTATATTCACTTAATTGACTCATTTGAGCAGTATTACTAATTGAATTGACAGAACCAAATACCCCTGCTATATCTCCCCATATACTTTGAGGTTTACGACTTCGACTACTCAGGGGATCTTTAGAGGTATAATATTTTACTTCCTTTTCCAACCAACTCCTTATTTGTGTAAAATTTCCACAATAGGACTGATCAAAAACAGTAAGCAGAGACATCAAGTTATAATTGATATGTTGTCGCACCATGTGAGCTTCGTTTATCAAGGTTTTGGTTTCTTTTGCAAACAAGATACCATGAGCTGGCGCAATAGTTGTAGTTGGGCATGTTTTAGCTTTGTTTGACTTTTCGGCAGAAAGATAGAAACACCGTCCAATTTCCCCAGTTTCCAGTTCAGTTTCACAATATTCATTGTTCTCTTGAACAAATTTCTCGTCTTTGACCACTACTAGAATATCCCCCATCTTTAACTGGCCAAATTACTCTGCTTTTGTAACATTCATGGTGATAGTTACATCCACCATAGATGCCTTCTCGATATTTAGCAAGGTCTTTGTCATTACTTGGCACCCAATCCCATAATCCCCATTTGGAAATAAAGGGTAAAGTAAAATGTTGGCCAGATTTCAGAGTTGCATTCCGAGTGATTCCTTGAACTCGAGGAGTCCATAAAGCTTCGCTTCCATGGTAAATCCCGAATAAAATTAAAAACAAGCATACCATTGTCGTTGTGTATTGAGAATAACTTGCAACCATCTCTAATCAATGTCAATGGAATTGATTCCTGTAATGGAAGCAGAGAAATCATTAACACCACTCCTTGTTACCCAGTTTCTAAAAGTAACTGACGAACATTGATCATTTTCAGGCCATAAGCTATCGCTATCATTTTGTTCATTCACTAAACAAGGTTTAACTTGTGACCAATGATACCATCTATCTGTTCCTACACCCTTCCCTTTAAGGCAAACACTCGTATCTGTAGTTAAGAGTATTTCATATGGTCCTTCCCACCTAGGCTCTAAACCTTTCCTAGCAATTCGTTTGACCATAACAAAACTGCCTAACTCGGGAATGTGTGGAATATCAGTAGTGGTGTGTTTTTCATCCCACTGCTGCTGAGCTTCTCGCACTTTCTGGTTGTTTCCTTTGGTAGCTCTGTCCAGCATAGTGAGATAACGTTTTAACTTTTCTTGGAACAATGTGGAATCTCCTCCTGTTCCGCAGGGCGGAGCATCAGGAGGTAGAACCATTGCTCTTCCAGTCATTAGTTCAAAAGGGGTTAGTCCTGTTACTCTGTTTGGAGTTGCTCTTAAGTTCCACAAAATAGCAGGTAATAATCTGTGCCAACCTTGGCCAGTCTGCAGAATGGCTTTAGTAAGGGACGTCTTTAACGACCGGTTCATTCGTTCGACCTAACCTGACGATTGAGGTCTATAGGGGATATGAAACTTTTGTTTAATCCCAATCAATTTCATTGCTTCCTTCATCAATTTTCCAGTGAAGTGAGTTCCATTGTCGGAATCAATTTCATATGGAAGGCCCCAGCGAGGAAAAACTTGTGCTGCAGCTTCGGCAGTGCAAGTTTTTGTCGGAAATGCTTCAACCCATCTAGTAAATTGATCTATGATTACTAGAATGTATTGGTATCCTCCACTGGGTGACAATGGTCCTGTGAAATCAATTTGTAGGTGAGTCATTCCACGAAACCGGTACGATTTGGACATACACATTTTTTTTTTTACCAAAATGTATTACTTTTCTGAACACTCCACAACATAATGACATGCTTAACTTGCAGAAAAATATATTTTCCCATCTCAGGCATCAAATCACTATTATTATTGGTTACTTTTTTAAGATATGGGCGCTATTAATCCTCAACCCCGTTATGGACACTATGGGAGCTATCTGAATGCGATTATAAAATGTATTTGTAATGAAATTAACTTTTTCCTATTAATCAAATGTCCCTCACACTAATTCAGTAATTACAAATATGAAAGTTGCATAAAATGTCATACTTTTGCTGTACTAAAGCCTGAAATGGGCCCTTTTGTGACAGGAACCTCATAATTTTTGATCAAAGATGCATCTTAACTTCAGAATTTTAACTAAAATCAGTGTTGTTATGATTGCTCTGAACATTTCCGATTGAGTTCAACTAAAATGTATTTAATTTTTACACACTTAAAAATAAATTAAAAATGTAGGTGTGACGGTTGAGACTGGGGTAACGGGGTTGAATATGGTAACGGAGTTGAAGAAATTAATACAGCTTGACATATAAATAGTTACTCAGTTACTCAAATTCAATTAAATATTTTCTACAAACATTATTTCATTATGTAACCAAGAAAGACAACAGATACAAATTGCAATTGAACTGAGTTTTATTAACCCAACTGCAGGAAAAAAAATTATGTACACAATAACATAGTATACATTACAACATTATAAACTGACTGAATAGGTCACCAAAAAAAACAATTAAAAAAAACATAACGTGTGTGTGTGTGTGTGTGAACGAATGTATGTGTTTGTGTGAACGTGTGAGTGTGCGTGTGTGTGAACGTGTTTTGGGTGAATGTGTGAGTGAACGTGTATTTGTGTGAACGTTTGAACGCGTCTTGAGTGAACGTGTGTGTTTGTGTGAACGTGTGTTTGTGTGTGTGTGTGTGTGTGTGTGAAAATGTGCGTGTGCTTTGTGGCATTCAAAGTCTGGCCCAGACCTCTTTCAAGACCTCCACATGGCGCTTTGTCACAGACTTTGGGGGTGGAATGATTTCAAGGACATCATCAAACAAGTACCAGAGGATATCATCCCGAGCCGGCCAGAAGAATCGGTTTGGCCCAACACGATGCATACACTTCACTTGGACATGCGTTTCATCTGTGCTAAGGATGATGCCTGGATACAGCTCTTGATCATATTTGAGCACGCACCACTTCCCAAGAAGCTCTGGACCCCACTGGATTTCCTTTTCTGGATGTGGCAGGGGATTGCCTTCACTGGCTGGATGTGGCACAGCAGTTGGTACCTTCTGGCCAAAACTGAAACACTGTGTGTTGAAGCACTTGCAGTTAAACTGCTTCTGTGTTGCGCACATGCAGCTGACATCACGGTGTATCAGTTCTCCTGGAGCCAGAGTAATCACCTGGTGGATTTTCATTGTTTCTGGGACTGCAGGTATTTGTTTTGGCATTTTCTCCATTGCGCACTCAACATCATCACTCTTCACAAAGAACAGTTTCACTGTTGTATTTGTCTCGGTCAAGGCCTTGAACAGCTCCTGTGCATCCGGGATATCACGTCCCTTTGCCACCATCATGTCAGCTGTTCTTTTTAAGGCTCCTCCGACGCCATCCGGTGCTCCTTTGCCATGACTAGCCTCAAAAAAATTCCAAGAACCAGCCTTGAATCCTCTTCTAGCTAATTCTGTGCTAAAAAGGAAGAAGTTGCCTCTTTGTTTGTACTGAGTACAGGGGCCATCGCTAAAAATGTGCAGCACAGACACCTGTGGATGTGTGGCCTGAAGGTAATCCAGCACTGGATTGAGTTGTTGCCATATTGCTGGAGGGCTTTTATGTCTGCAGGGGGAGATTGTGCTGAACCACACAGGCTCTGGTTTTCCACCAACATACAACACCCCTGTATGCAGAGTGGCCTGCTGGTGTGAAGCCCCAAAGTGGACTGCTTGGATCTGGGAGCAGTATTTGCAGCTGTAATTTTCTGAAAAGTCAATATGTATCAAGGCCTCGTCCCCTGACATGTTCTTCTTCAGCTCGCGGCAGAAGGCATACTGCTGCTTGATGTTGAACTGATGTTGTTTGAACCGCTTTAGGTAGGTGTGGAACAGCTCAGTCAGGTTCTCCTGTGTGCCCTCCACAGATTTCTTGATTGTGACCTTGACAGTTGACCTCTCTTCTCCTCTCTCTTTTTATCCATCTCCTTGTCTTCAGTTACCCACTGGGTGAATGATACTTTTGTCGTACTACTATATGTACTGGAAATTGGGACACTCTTGTCCTTGCAGTGTACACACTCTCCATACATACAGCTCTTGTTGGATGAGTTGCAGCACACCTTCTCTACCAAGTTTTCCAGATTGTTAGTCTCAATAAGATTCAGCTGACTGAGCTTCTCAGCCACAAAGCTCAGATTTTCATGCAACTTACACATGCATGTGTCTCGTTCTGAGATTGTTGGATTAACAACCCAAAAAGGTCGAAGGTGGCAAAACAGAGAATATGAGATATTTTCATCAGCGTTCTCTGATAAAAATCTTCTGTGAAGATTTTTCAGTGTATCCACTAGGAACCTTTTCTGCATCTTGACTTTGAACTTGGCTTCTTTAAACGTTGGCACCTCTTTTTGTATTTTTCTTTCTGTTTTCTTTGTTTGTCCAGTCTTTCCTGAAGTTCTTCTATTTTCTTTATCAGCCTGTTTCTTTCTTTTCTTATTTTGTTCTTCCCTTCCACATGTTGCCTACAAGCAGAATCAATAAATTAGTGAATAATGATGAGAAATGGATATGATGGAAAAACAGGAGAACACAGGGGAAAGGACAACAGAAATCTGGAGCAGCCATCAAGTAGATGGTTTTTCAGTCAGTAAAATGATAACATACAACCAGAACAACTAATAGTACTTTTATTAAAGGTGCACTGTGTAACCCTAAACAGACAAACTGCTCTACAGAGCGCTAGCTACTCTCTGCTCTCTCAGATGACGACATCTTTGTCCTGTGTCGGCCACCGTAGCTTCTCTATGTGCTTCGAAAGGGAGGGGTGAGCGGTGTGCTGTTGCAATTCACAACCTCACTACTAGATGCCGCTAAAATTTACACACTGCACCTTTAACTACAAGTTTAATTTTCTAACACTTTCTATCACTCAGCCTAATAATTTTCTAACACTCTTAACCGCTCGTTGCTCTACCTTGAGGATTCTGGCTGTGGATACTGTCTTGGGGCATGATCTGGACTTTGTGGAGGAGTGGTTAAGTTCTTCAGTGCTTCTCTCCTCTCCTTGCTTCTTTTGTAAGCTTCTCTCCACTTTCTACGCTTCAACCGCTGTTGTCTTTCACTCATCTCATTGATTCCTTTCTTTTTCCCTGTCTCTACATTTTTTCTCCATCTCATGCGTTCATTCGTCAGGTATTTCTCCCTTTTTTCAGGATCAGCATTTAGGCGTGCACGATACTGCCTCTGCCTTTCTGCTGCTGTTGTCGGTGCCATCTCAGACTCATAGATGTCTGTAGATGTTTAAATCATTAAATCAAACATTCTTTCAGAGCAATTTACTTAACACTGAGATGTGAAAATCTAGGCAAAACACAAATATGCACACACACACACAGCTTTAACATTGACATTACTACATAATGCATGTGGTAAAAGACTTGATCAAATATAATAATTCATTTAAATTACTGGATAACTTCAGAACTAAAGTGTTAAAGAACTCAACCCCATCACAATCTCACAACCCCGTTATGATCGAAGAAGTAACGGGGTTGAGTGTGACGGGGTTGTGATTTTTTGCTCAAAATGGCCACTGCTCTACATGTAGTGAATAACAGGAGAGCACATGGCATGCATGATATTAAGAAATCATATATATTGTTAAAATAACAAAGTTCATTTTCACAAGTAATAGTTTTCCATCTTTATTTGATGTAACGGGGTTGAGTCGTTGCTTGACAACCACAATATCACAATATAAATAAGTTATAATTATAAGAGAAGGTGGTAACTTACCTGTGTCTGCACACAATGTTGTTCAGAAGACTTCTATGATGTCACTTCCAGTTGTTGATGTCACGTAAGGATCAATTCATTATTTTTATGGGGGAGAATGATGTGTGTAACGGGGTTGAGGGGTTACTGAGGTACGGAACTAAATAATGTGATTTTAATGAATAATCATATATTTCCTTAGAAAAAAAACATTACCAGCTAAAAAGCTAAGATATATATTTATGGTAATGGAAAAATGTATGGACTTTTTTCTAATTTTATTATTCATATCCCAAGTACACTTTCATAGAAGGCCATGAGGGACGTGACAAAATAGGTGGTGTCAACTGAAAAAAACAAGATAATTTCTAATATAAAGATAAAATTGATGTCATGTTTTTTTAAACTTAAAGGAGACATTTCAATTTGTACAGAAAGCTTTTAAAAGTAGATTTTGGTAACCCAATAGATAAAATACACTTAAAAAGGTCAGAAGGACTCAAATTCTACTGGTTTCGTGGAATGACTCAGATGTGTCCATGGCCCTGTTGGTCTGGGTGCATGTGACATTCTCACCTTTACAGGTTTTCCCACATTTGCTTTTATGCAGATCAAACATCTCCTACAATAATCATCGATGTCTCTCTTCATTCGCGGCCACCACCAAGTCTCGCTGATTTGAGCTTTCATTGCTTTTGCTCCAGCATGCACCTTTCCATGATACAGCTGCATTAGTTCTTTCCTTGTTCCGATAGGCATTACCACCTGTCCTGTTGGAATTCTCCAGATACCTTGATCATCTTCTTTTGCGCCTTCTTTTTTCCATTGTTCTTTCTCTTCTTCTGTCTCTGTGTGATATGACAGAAGATGCAGCTCAGAATTATCTTTTCTGTTTTCTTGAACCAAGGTAACAGGAGTAGGGGAAAGTAAAGCCGCTTCTCTGGCTGCCACATCAGCTGCAGAATTTCCTTTGCTTTCCTTGGACTTGTCAGATTGATGTGCTTTTACTTTGACCACAGCTGCTTCTCGTGGTAATTGACATGCTGCAATCAACCGACGAATAATGGAAGCATGTTGTATTACACTCCCACTGCTGGTGATGAGTCCACGTCTTTTCCATAGGGCAAGGTAGTCATGGACCACTCCGAAAGCATAACGACTATCTGTATAGATGTTGACTCGACTCTCCTCCGATAGCTCAAGAGCTTCCGTAAGCGCCATGAGCTAAGCTACTTGTGCAGAAAATTGCCCAGGAAGAGCTCCTTGCTTCACAACAGTTCCATCAGCCTTCACCACAGCCCATCCAGTATGTCGTTTTCCATCAATGTAGTAACTGGATCCGTCGACCCATAACTCATTATCTGGATTTTCAAGAGGGATTGGATTAACTGGACCAAGCCTTTCTTCTTCTACCTGTTTTTCACACTCATGTGGAATTCCCTCATGTGGTTCCAGCATCATTGTTGCCGGGTTAAGTGTAGTGTCTCTGATGATTTCCACTCTCAAGTCCTTGTTCAGCAAAGTTGCTTCCCATTTTGCTCTCCTCGCATCAGTGATAGTCTTGATGTTTGTGTTGTTCAACAGCGTTACTATACTGTGTGGAGTGTGCAGTTTGTGCACCAATCAGATTTTCCACAGCATTCACTGCCCACGTGGCACCATCAAGGGCTTGTATACATCGTGGTTGACCGATCATGGTGACAGGAATCTTTGTGGAAAAGTATCCAACTGGTTTATATCGATCACCTGGTTTCTGACAGAGTACTGCTGAGTAGGTCTCATCTCCCACCCTGGTCCACAAATGAAATGGCAAACGACCATCAGGAAGTCCCAAGGATGGGGCTGAAATCAGTTTCTTTTTCATAGAAGTAAACGCTTCCTCAGCTTCTGGTGTCCATTCCAGCTGTTCCACTCCAGGCTTTCCCCCTTTATACAGATCAATGAGAGGACTAGTGATGCTGGCAAAATCAGGGATATATTGACGACAATAGTTAAAAAGTCCCATCACCTTCCGCATCCCTGTAACTGTCAGAGGTTTTGGAAGTTGCTGCATTGCCTCTACACGCTCTGTTGTCATTCTTCTTCCTCAGCAGATATTTCTTGGCCTAAATAAATAACTTTAGCTTTGGCCAGCTGTGCTTTGTCAGTTAACTTTAAATCCACCTTTCCTTAGAGCTTGCAGAGTAATATTTAGAGCAGATACGTGGCTTTTTTCGTCTGGGCTTGCAATTAACAAGTCATCAACATATTGGAGGCAAACACTTCCTGAACTCTCAATTTCAGCTTTTCGCTCAGTTAAGAATTGGTCCAGGGCTCTATGAAATACAACTGGTGAAAGATTAAGACCTTGGAAGTCTATTCCAAGCATACTGGTTTGCGCCGACAGTGAAGGCCAATTTCTCTTGAGATTTTTCATCAATAGGTATAGACCAGAATGCTGACAGCACATCCAAGACTGTGAAGATTCTTGCATTCCCTGGAATATCATTCAAAATGGTAGCAGGATTAGCCACAATAGGGTGTGGTTTTGGCGTTACACTGTTAAGTCTTGTATAATCTATGGTTAATCTCCATGAGTTGTCTGACTTTTGACAGGCCAAACAGGGCTGTTGGTAGTAGAAGTAGTTCGTCGAACAATTCCTTCAGCTTCCAAGTCTGCCACAATCTTAAAAACAGCTTGTCTTGCTTCTGGTCGAATGGGGTATTGTTTATGCGGGGCATGTATCGGTCCCTCTATGATAACAGGGTAAATGTTGGCTTTACCACAATCCAATTTGTGTTTAGCCCAAACATCTGGATATAAGCTGCACAGAAGACCCCACACACCTTCTTTTCCCCAGTCTCTGGTAATTGGTTTTGCTATACCAACAGAACTTATATTACATGTGCGATCTTCATGTGGTATTATTCCAGCTGTTGTAGTAATTTGACGAGTGTCTGTAAATATGATCATGTTTAACAATGGTAAAATGTCCATACCTATAAGGCTTCCTTGTGAATTCGGCCCCACCCAAAAAGGTGTCCATAGGACTTCATCTTCATGTATTTGCAGAGGAACTGGTATACTTTTGTGAAATATCATGATATCTCCTCCAACTCCTTCAACTTCTATGGCTTCATGTGTTGTAGGTAGATTCAAATCAGTTATGGAGAGGGAAGCTCCTGTATCGATTAGGCACTCACATTGATGGCCCCAAAGCAGGGATGAAAAGTCGATTGTCTCTTTTGTTACTCTTACAGGGGGCCGCTGATTGCTATTGTGGACGAATAATTCCCTCAATGAGCTGACGAACTTGTGCTTCAGTCCATGTCTTCCCTCGAGAGGTTTTATCATTGTTTTTGGCGTTTACCTGTTTAAATGACGGGCCTTTACCTTCTGCTCCACCTCCTTTAGCCCAACAGTCTTTTATGATGTGGCCAGTCTTCCCACAATTTTGGCAGAACTTCAACATCCTATCTGCATTGATGTTGGATTGAGCGAACGCCACTCCTCTTCGATTTGATTTGTTTCCTTCATCCTTGTTTGATCTAATAGCCATTTCTAGACGACCATCCCATTGCATAATTTGGTCAAACGTTTCTCCTGGATTGACTCCAAGTAATAAGGCTTGTTGATATTTTGTGCTAAAACCGTCCACAAGTGTGTCAGTAAACTGTACATCATCTCTGTCTGGTTCTTTTTTTGCAGAGTGAGCCCATCTTTCATAAACATTCCATTTACGCAAGGCATATTCATCTGGAGATTCATCATCTTTTTGCTTAATCAATGTTACTGATGTGAAAGGAATCTTACCGCTGCCCAGGATCTCTTGGATTTCTTTTCGGAACACATCTAAGGCTTGCCAAAGACCCAGGGGTCGTCCCTGGCCATCAACCCACAAGTCTATCCATTGGGCTGTTGTTATTGACGCTGGCAAGCGTTCCCATCTGTCTCTTGGGATTTTAGCTTTACAATGGTGTGTATGTCTCTTAGTGACATTTGATGTGCTTCAACCAAGGAATCTAATTCCAAAACTCTGTGTTTGGATCTTGTCTCTTCAGAGGAGGCAAGGCCATGAGAATGGCTTGACGTTCTCCTGGTGTGAATGGTCTTTCTTCCATCATCATTTCAGATTGTACTTTTTCCCTTTTAATAGCAGGTGAAGAGAATTCAGGACCGACCTTATCAATTGTTATCATGTCGTCTTCTCTTGTCTCATCACCCCAATCAGAGGCAGGTGCTGGTATACCTCGCAGCATGTCTCTGTTTGGCTGGGTTGATTTGGACCTGGTTATTACTGGAGCGGCTTGTGCAGATGCAATAAATATTTTGTCAACTGGCCCTCCATTTGGCTTACAAGAACTTTTACATTGTTCAGGCAAAGTTGGATAAATTGGGTTGTATGGAGGAGGCATTACAGTTTTTGCTGAGTTTACTGGTGCTTGCAAAAATTTACTTTCAGCCTCGGCTATTATATTTGTCCAATCTGGATCAAATGAATCATCAATGATTGTTTTATCTTTTTCTGAACATGTAATAGACATGATTTTATTCAACTTGTTATATGCTTCAATCTGTGGCTTCATTGCTTCAACAAGTGGAACTGGACTCCCATCCGTACTGCAACAAATTCCACCTTGTTTCACAATCCAGTGGGCTGCCAGGATCGGAAAGGCTTTCAGTTTAACAGAGTCTTTTTGCATCATGAACCATCTAAACTGTTCATCCAAAGAGGCATCAACATCCAGTCCTTTCTTGAAAACTTGGCTTGTTTTTGCTCTTCTTTTTAAGTACCAAGCAGATATTGTTCTGCTATTATAGACACTCTCTGCCATTTTGCAGATAGTCTGTGTGTCTGTGCTTCTCAGCAGCAGGGCTATGTATAGCTCTGTGTGTGCGTGTATGAGTGTGTGTCTATGTGTGTGTGTGTTTAGTGAAGGGAAGGGTCCTGCCCTGCCCTCTCTCCCTCTCTCTCTCCCTAGCTGACAACTCGGGAAACAAAGAAGGAAGAGAAAGAAAACAAAAGTTAAATCCTAAATATTCTTATAATTCTTAAAAATTTACAGTTGAACTCAGATCAGTCCCACCTAAATATTGAACAGCTTCACTGTCAAAATCAGAAGGCCAACGATTCTAGCCACTTATTAAGGCACCTTATACTTTAGCGTGTTTAAACGTTTTAGGGCTTTTTCTTTAACACTGCACTTCCTTTAGCGCAGACCCGCCACTTTAAACCGCTTTAATCTCAAAGCTCATTGCACTTCCCCGCACTTCTTCTAAGTGTGGCTCTTCAGTGTGTGGACATGTTTTAGAGTTTTTCCTGCCACCGATTACTGCAAACTCGCCACATTCCACCACCTCACAGTCACAACGAGCTAATTGCTAAATCGCATTACGGATTATTCCCCCAAAAATTGACAAAGTTGGTCTTTTGCACAAAAGATCCACTTCTACCCAGCTTCATTCAATATTTTGGAGGTTCACTGATCAGAACAACTTAAATAAGTTGCATCAAATTAAATTACTATGTCTGATACACATTCATTGGCAACACAACTGGTATTTCAAAATAACACAGTTCTTTTTAGCAGTTTCAGTCATTGTCTCAACAGTATATATATATCATCAGGCAGACTTAGAATCTTTAAGAAAAAGAAAATGTCTTACCTGATGAATTAATTGAGACAAATGTCTGAAATGCAGATCCTGTTCGTGTGACGCCAAGTTGTTGATCTGAAAATTCAGCTTTGTCCCCGTTATGATTGAATCACAGGACCGGATACCAGTTGCCTTGTCAAAAACTCTTTATTGCCATATGTATCAGGCATAGGAGAGAAACTTGTTGTCTTCGTGCCAGCTGTATATTTTTCTCTGAGGCAGTGTATCAACGGTGAACATTTTATACACTGACTAAAGGATTTGTAATTCCTTACAAGGTAAAGAAACATGTTGGTTTGTTTAAAATAGAATGTATACTTCATGCTTACATCACTCCTGCATGGACACGCATTCTTTGTATGACCAAAATTATCTCCCTGTGTCCCTCTCCCTGCCATATGACAGTAATATGTCATGCAACTTCAGCTCATGCAGTATATTTAACTTTCTCATGCACTTAGACTTCACAAATACATTATAGATTCAATTGTAAATATAAATAATATTAAAATAACACATTTCTGATCTACAACTGTATATTTCTTGTCTATAACCACCCACTGCTACTTATACCAACGACGGAAATAAGCGCAGTTACAATAGCTAGATATGTGGGAGAGCGTTGATGTGACAATATTGTATTGCAATAGGTAGCACTTCAAAGTCAATACCAAATCAAAACTAGTTAGCACATCATTTGTAATTCAAAGAATTTAATGACAAAATCTGGTTATGGTTACACTTAAAATAGTTACAAAATAGATTTTAAAACTTTTAACCATTAATCGTACCCAGCATGAAAGTTACCTGAGGGATAGGGGGGAGAGAGGAGAGCGAGAGAGAGAAGGCAACACCAGAGAATGAAAAGAGACAGAGCAACAATTACAATCTTCTTTTATCCTTTTCTTGACCATGTGACTGAAACCCAAATGTGAGACATTCAAACTGACCAATCAGATCAAACCTCCCCACACACATTTGGCCTACAGGCCTCCAGAATCTCTTTGTCTTAAAGAACACCTATTATGGCATTTAAAATGTTCCAAATATTGTTTTAGAAGTCCCCAACAACAGTTTTTTACTATCGCTATGACAATTTTTTCAATACTTTTAACAAATTTCCTAAACTCTTAACGCAGTTAGCACAACATCTGTCTGTTTAGGCTATACAATTAACACATTTATTGTTGCTTTGACACAAAATGCATACAGTTACAGTTTTTTACAATCGCTATGACAAATTTGTCAATACTTTTAACAAATTTCCTAAACTCTTAACGCACCAACACACGTACATCACACAATTGGCAAAACCTTTAATTTCATGCTCAAAATCACACATTGTAAACTAAACTCCAACATTATTTTTCAAATTACAATAATTCACTAACATAATACACTTTGTCTACCAAAACCCGAACACATGTTCTCTTCCAACGGGAACATTACGTCAATCATAGCTCAATGTCATAAAAACACTAACACTAGATGGAATTACAGAAACTGCATGATTTTTTGTGTCAGGTCTGCCCTTATACAATAGACAGTACATTTTATTGATCATAGATTGTGTGTCTTTTGAAGACTCGCTACATTTTTGTTCAGTTGGATTTAGTAAATGCATGCATTTTGTTTCTTTTGCTGCAGAAATTCAATACAAAAACTGAATGACCCATCTCAGAGTAGCTTTATAGAATGCCCTTCAGTTTTATTTCATTATCAGCAATCATCATGTTGACAATAGCAAGTTCCTGTTCTTCATTTAGGAGCTTTCCTCTGCCCCCAAAGAAGCCCAAATGGGCCCTCTTTTACTGTATACCATATGGTCATGTGCTTGAAAGAATATCAACACCTGAACAATTTCTAGATGGGAATCTGCTGTGATTTATGTGTTTGCATAACTTCAATTGGCTGTTTCTCAGTACCAATGGAATAAAATACAGGGGATATATTTGTGTTTCAATTCACGATATGAACAGCTGTTTACCTTGACTTTAGCCTATATGATTAGGTTTAGATCAAGGTGTTATCTGTTCTGACATTCAGTGTAAAAGGATTGGTAAATTTGGCAGTAAAAAGCCATTGTTTTGGTCTTGGTTGAGCTTGTGTGCAAAAGAAGTTCAAGCATTTCAAAATTGTATTTACTGTATGCATTTTGTGCAAAAGCAACAATAAATGTGTTAATTGTATAGCCTAAACAGACAGATGTTATGCCAAATGCGTTAAGAGTTTAGGAAATTTGTTAAAAGTATTGAAAAAATTGTCATAACGATTGTAAAACTGTAACACAAACTTTAAATGCTTGAACTTCTTTTGCACACAAGCTCAACCAAGACCAAAACAATGGCTTTTTACTGCCAAATTTACCAATGCTTTAACACTGATGTCAGAACAGATAACACCTTGTTCTAAACCTAACCTTATAGACTAAAGTCAAGGTGAACAGCTGTTCATATCGTGAATTGAAACACAAATATATCCCCTGTATTTTATTCCATCTGAGAAACAGCCAATTGAAGTTATGCAAATATATAAATCACAGCTGATTCCCATCTAGGAATTGTTCAGGTGAACAATGCTATATGCTATACAGTAAAAGATGGCATATTTGGTCTTCTTTGGGGGCAGAGGAAAGCTCCTAAATGAAGAACAGGAACTTGCTATTGTCATCATCATGATTGCTGATAATGAAATAAAACTGAAGGGCATTTTATAAAGCTACTCTGAGATGGGTCATTCAGTTTTTGTATTGAATTTCTGCAGCAAAAGAAACAAAATGCATGCATTTACTAAATCCAACAAAACAAAAATGTAGCGAGTCTTCAAAAGACACACAATCTATGATCAATAAAATGTACTG
This sequence comes from Gobiocypris rarus, assembly GCA_023029165.1. Taxonomy (NCBI): domain Eukaryota; kingdom Metazoa; phylum Chordata; class Actinopteri; order Cypriniformes; family Gobionidae; genus Gobiocypris; species Gobiocypris rarus. The sequence goes on along the minus strand of CM040934.1, from coordinate 4,515,500 downwards.
TCTATAAGGCCATTGTATAAGTATTGTATTGTATAAGGCCAGACCTGACACATAAAATCCTCCAGTTTCAGTGATTCCATCAGTGTTAGTGTTTTTAATGACACTGTGCTGTGATTGACGTGATGTTCCTGTTGGAAGAGAACATGTGTGAGGGTTTTGGTAGACACAGTGTATTGTGTTAGTGAATTATTGTATTTTGAAAATTAGTGTTGGAGTTTAGTTTACAATGTGTGATTTTGAGCATGAAATTAACTGTTTTGCCAATTGTGTGATGTAGCTTGTCTGTGCCAAGCTTGTCTGTGCGTTAAGAGTTTAGGAAATGTGTTAAAAGTATTGAAAAAATTGTCATAGCGATTGTAAAAAACTGTAAACGCGTATAAAGTGTATGAACAAACATGGCATCAAAGATGAAAGATGAAGGCGACTGGGCGTGTCCTTGAGCGTCGGCTCAAGGCCTCTGGATTGACTGTCCACAAACAGGCATACAGGGAACATAGGAGGGCGTATGCAGAAGCACTGAGGGATTCACGTTCCAGGTTTTATTCCAACATCATCAACAACAGCCCTGGTGACTCCAAGCAACTTTTTTCTACTATAAATCACCTTCTCAAACCCCCCTCACCCTCCCACTCTGAGATCACCGAAGAGAGATGCAACATGCACATCACTTTTTTTAAGAAAAAAGTTAACACCATCCGCTCTCACCTCTCCACCACTGCGGTCCTCATTCACTGCTATAGGAGGAGAAGAATTGGCTAAACTTGATAAATCATCAAAATCAACAACATGTATGCTTGACTCTATACCGACTAGGCTATTAAAAGAGATGCTTCCAGAGGTCATAGATCCTCTGCTTAATATTATTAATTTATCCTTGACATTAGGATATGTACCAAAAACTTTTAAGTTGGCTGTAATTAAACCACTTATTAAAAAACCGCAACTTGATCCTAAAGAATTACTCAATTACAGACCAATCTCGAATCTACCATTTCTATCAAAAATATTAGAAAAGGCCGTGTCTTCACACTTATGTTCCTTTTTAGAAAGAAATGGTATATGTGAGGATTTCCAGTCAGGATTTAGACCGTATCATAGTACTGAGACTGCTCTAATTAGAGTTACAAATGATTTACTCTTATCATCTGATCGTGGTTGTATCTCTCTATTAGTGTTACTCGATCTTAGAGCTGCATTCGATACTATCGATCACAATATTCTTTTGAATAGACTCGAAAATTATGTTGGCATTAGTGGAACTGCATTGGCATGGTTTATATCTTACTTATCTGACCGTTATCAGTTTGTAGCAGTAAATGAAGAGATGTCACACCGATCACAAGTTCAGTATGGAGTACCGCAAGGCTCAGTGTTAGGACCGTTGCTTTTCACCCTGTATATGCTACCACTGGGAGATATCATTAGGAAGCATGGCGTTAGTTTTCATTGTTATGCTGATGATACTCAGCTCTATATTTCTTCACGCCCTGACGAAATTTACCAATTCACAAGATTAACGGAATGCATAGCTGATATAAAAAATTGGATGAATAGTAATTTCCTGCAACTTAATTCAGATAAAACTGAATTTTTAATTATTGGACAGAAAAGCTCCACAAGTAGTGCCCTAGAATACTGTCTAACCCTCGATGACTGCTCTGTCAAGCCCTCGTCATCAGTGAGGAACCTGGGTGTGCTCTTTGATACCAATCTTTCGTTTGAAAGCCACGTTTCTAGCATCTGTAAAACTGCATTCTACCATCTTAAAAATATATCTAAATTACGTCACATGCTTTCAATGCAAAATGCTGAACAATTAGTACATGTGTTCATGAGCTCAAGACTAGATTATTGTAATGCTCTACTGGGTGGTTGTCCTGCTCGCCTAATAAATAAACTCCAGCTGGTCCAAAACGCAGCAGCTCGAGTTCTTACTAGAACCAGGAAGTACGATCATATTAGTCCAATTATGTCAACACTGCACTGGCTCCCTATTAAACATCCCACTAAGCAAAGTTATGTCCAAAAGACGTCTTTTCAACGTCTTTGACCTTAGAGAAGAACGTTGAAAAGACGTCCACTGAGGAGCCAGAATGAAAGTTTTTATGACGTCTGTTTTGGACATGATCTGCACGTCTGATATAGACGTTCATGGAACCTCAAGGTGAAACAGTTCAAATGTGCTCATTGTGGACATATATTCCTTTTGTATTTGCAAATCAACTCATAGACAGTGTGTGTTTGTCCAAAATCTTACAAATAAAAGAAGCTTAGCTCACACCTCTAGACACTTTATGCAACTTAGCATCTGTAATTCACACATCTTTGGATCATGAGAGAAACCAGACTGAAGGAAAGACTCTGGCTCAGGACTCAATCCAGGATCTTCTTGCTGTGAGGAGTCAGTGTTTCCCACTCATACACTGGTGCTGACCTTAATCACAGATATAAGAGACACTTTGACTATTTCTGTCAGACGTCTACAGAAAATTAACAGAGGTTTAGATGTTGATGATTTATGGTTCATTTGAAGTCACCATATTGGTGGGAAGCGTTTGCTTTAGTTGGGCTCTTGGTCCCGTAGTTGTGTTAGCTTTTCTTTGGCTGCTGTAACTGTTTCTGTGAAACACAATAGTTGTGGCTGAGCAAGCAAAGACAACGTGACATCAGGTGTTGTCAGCTCCTCGTTGATGATCACTAAATCATCACAAAGCGAGCATCTGATTTTTTTTTCTTTTTTGGCAAGTTGTTTTCAATTGTAATTTGCTTATAGCTACTATACCTTTGTGAATCTGCAGAATTGGCACCATTAACCCTTAATCGATCAATTATCCTGAAGAAAAAAAAAGAATGTGCACCCAGCGTTTTGAGCAAATATTTCACAAAGTCACACACACACATCAACATTTGGCCAATGATTCACAACAACGGTGACAAGTTTAATGCTGCAATGCATGATGGGTGGCTTCATAGTGCAAAACTCATGCTTGATTCCCAAACTTTTTTGATTTGATTGTCACCGTTGTTGTGAATCATAGGCCAAATTTTGATGTCGGTGTGTGACTTTGTGAAATATTTGCTCAAAATGTTGGGTGCACATTTTTTTTTCGGTCATTTTTCCAGATAAGTGATTCGTTTAATTTTATTGGTGCAAATACCACAGTATCACAAGGTTATTGTGGATTTATACAAATTACTATTGTACCAAACAAGTGCACATAACTTAAAACACAACATCAGATGCTCGCGTGATGATGATTTAGTGATCATCAACGGGGAGCTGACAACACCTGATGTCACTTTATCTTTGCTTGCTCAGCCACAACTATTGTGTTTCACAGACACAGTTACAGCAGCTAAAGAAAAGCTAACACAACTACAGGGACCAAGAGCCCAACTAAAGCAAACGCTTCCCACCACAATGGTGACTTCAAATGAACCATAAATCATCAACATCTAAACCTGTTAACTCTCAGTAAGAGCTTCTGTAGACGTCTGACAGAAATAGTCAAAGTGTCTCTTATATCTGTGATTAAGGGCAGCACCAGTGTATGAGTGGGAAACACTGACTCCTCACAGCAAGAAGATCCTGGATTGAGTCCTGAGCCAGAGAGTCTTTCCTTCAGGTCTGGTTTCTCTCATGATCCAAAGATCTGTGAATTACAGATGCTAAGTTGCCTAAAGTGTCTAAAGGTGTGAGCTAAGTTTCTTTTATTTTCAAGATTTTGGACAAACACACACTGTCTGTGAGTTGATTTGCATTTACAAAAGGAATATATGTCCACAATGAGCACATTTGAACTGTTTCACCTTGAGGTTCCATGAACGTCTATATCAGACGTGCAGATCATGTCCAAAACAGACGTCATAAAAACTTTCATTCTGGCTCCTCAGTGGACGTCTTTTCAACGTTCACCTCCAGGGACAAAGACGTTGAAAAGACGTCTTTTGGACATAACTTTGCTTAGTGGGATTGCATACATTTTAAAATCTTGCTTATTACTTATAAAGCAATAAATGGTTTAGCTCCCCAGTACTTAAGCGAGCTCTTAACGCATTATACTCCATCACGTCTATTGCGGTCTCTAAACTCTGGCCAGTTGAAAATACCTAGAATATCTAAATCAACTGCAGGCGGTCGATCCTTTTCCTATTTAGCACCTAAACTCTGGAACAGTCTTCCTAGCATTGTTCGGGAAGCAGACACACTCTGTCAGTTTAAATCTAGACTAAAAACGCATCTCTTTACTATGGCATACACATAGAACATTTTTAACTTTCTTTATTCAAATCAAATGACTGATTGTTAGGCTGCATTAACTAGGTCAGCCGGAACCGGGAACACTTCCCATAACACCTGATGTACTCGTTACATCATAAAAAGAGTGGCATCCACACTAATGTTAGTCTCTCTGTTTATCCCGAGGTTTACTGCAGTCGGCCGGATCCAGGCCGTGTCCGGATTGGATGGTGGACCTGCATCTGGACATGACCAGCTCATCCTGGAGTGTCTGCTGAGACCGTGTCCATTAGTGTCTCCTCTGAATTTGCCTCACCGCACATCATCCTCACTAACCTGCCTCCGCGCAATAACTCCGATCTTTCAAGTATTCATATTCTTGTGTAATCGACGCCATCCTAAATGAACCCGTCTCTTGCGTGATACCCAAAATTTTGAATATTCCTATCTAATATGATTTATGACCTGCAAGGTTGCCGGAGTAATAATTATACACTGTTAATAATAGGCCAGAGGAGAACTGGCACCCCGACTGAGTCTGGTTTCTCCCAAGGTTTATTTTTCTCCATCATGCCCTGATGGAGTTTTGGTTCCTTGCCACTGTCGCCTTTGGCTTGGCTTGCTCAGTTGGGGACACTCAAATTATGATCCAAGTTACTCAACTAAATATACAAATAGAATTTATTAATTTGGTCATATATCATTCTATAAACTATCCAAATTAAACTAGCCAAATCAAATTTTGTTGCAATGTTGTCCTGTTTAACACTGTGAAGCTGCTTTGAAACAATCGTCATTGTAAAAGCGCTATATAAATAAAGTTGATTGGTTGATTGATTGATGATCACCTCAAACACAATAAACTGTATGAAAAGTTTCAGTCTGGTTTCCGCCCTGGTCATAACACAGAAACAGCCTTGGTCAGAGTCACCAACGACCTCCTGATGGCAGCAGATACTGGTTCCCCATCACTACTCATCCTCCTGGACCTTACAGCTGCTTTTGATACGGTAGACCACAACATCCTTCTCCACCGTCTGCAATACACCATTAGACTCTCAGAAAACACTCACAACTGGTTCACCTCCTACCTGACCGACAGAACTGAGCATGTTGCCCTGGGCAAAGCCAAGTCACACACCCACAACGTCACCTGCAGTGTTCCTCAGGGTTCTGTGCTGGGCCCCACCCTCTTTTCCCTCTACATGCTTCCCCTTGGCAATATCATTAGCAGACATGGCAAAGCATTTCACTGCTATGCGGATGACACACAGCTCTACCTCAAGACAACCCCCACTTCTTCTGCTCCTCTGCCAACTTCTACACTGACTAACTGCCTGGAGGAGATAGAGGCGTGGATGAAGCTCAACTTTCTTCAGCTCAACAGTTCCAAAACGGAGGCCATCCTGGTTGGCACACCACATCAGCTCCGCTCTTCCACCATCACCAATATCACTTTCTCTGGCCAAACCATCTCCCTCTCCACATCTGTCACCAACTTGGGTGTTAAAATGGACCAACAACTCACCTTTGACACCCACATCAAACACCTCTGTAAGACATAATTTTACCACCTAAAGAACATCGCCAAACTCCGTCAAACACTCACCCTATCAGATGCAGAGAAGCTTGTTCATGCCTTTGTCTCCTCCAGGCTGGACTACTGTAATGCACTCCTCATCGGGATCTCTGGCAGGAGCATCCAGAGACTCCAGTACATACAGAACACCGCTGCCAGGATCCTGATGAGGTGCAAGCAAGACCACATCACTCCCATTCTGAAATCCCTACACTGGCTCCCTGTCCCACTCAGAATTGAGTACAAGGTCTCCCTCCTCACTCACCAGTGCATTCATGGACATGCCCCCCTTCATCTTCAGGAACTCCTCACCCCCCAGACCTCCTCACACACCCGGTCTGCAACCTCACACACCCTCCAAACCCCCAGAACCAAGCTTTGCAGCATGGGTGATAGGGCTTTTGCTTCTGCTGCCCCCAGGCTATGGAACGCCCTCCCTGACCACCGCAGGGCCCCACAGACCACAGATGTTTTTAAAAAAGACTTAAAAACATATCTTTTTAAAAAAGCATACAAATGAAAATGTACAGTTTACTTTTAATTTCTTAGCTTAATTTTAATTCTTGACCCTATAGCACTTTGAGATTGTTCTAAAAGTAAAGTGCAATATAAATAAAATTGATTATTATTATTATTATTATCAATTTTACCCTATCAATTCGAACCTGAATATGAAGGGGAAACGTCTGGAGATGCGAATGATCAACAAACTCAATCGCAAACACCACGACTGGAGCAGGATATTTCTCAATGGTAAGCAATAAGCATCAATGTAACGTTAGTTGTCACTTTAGGCAAATGGAGCGTTAACTCGATGCATAACTGGGGTTTTCAAACTTTTTGTGTGGACAAATTTATCTGATAGATTTGCTATCAAAAAAATTTTCGGACCATCTCATAACACACATAATAAAATATGTCTACACACAGTCATACCTGAATTAATCCGCACCTCTAAATAGGCTAACTAGCACTAAAACTATAACTAGCCATCACATCAGTACAACAGGGTTGTTCAAAGAAAGTTTACTGCACACAATGGCTGCCACATATTTTATTTATTTATTTACTCAAGCGCCCGAGGGCATAATCAGTCTTCGGGGCCGGTGTAGCTGAAACCTAATGCTAAATAGCTTTTGCAGTATTTTCTCTTCACCCTCCTTTTCTTTGTTTTTTTTATGATGAATCTGGCTCATAGATGCATCCGTCTCACTGTCAATATCTTAATTTTTTGTAACTTCTGCCTCTTGTCTCTTTTCTCTTCAGAGAACCTATTGCTATCCACCGATCAATAACGGCACTGAACTTGAATGTCACGGCCGAGCGCCACTAGCCTATTTTAGTAATCGCACAATAACTTGACAATTTAATACAAATGTTATATCAATATAGGCCTATATATTCTTTTTACTTTTTTTAATGGGAATTTCCTGGTAAAATTAAGGTAAAACATTTTTTTTTATTTTTTTTTATTTTGCCTTTCCACGGACCACATGCAGTACCCTCACGGACCACTAGTGGTCCGCGGACCACAGTTTGGGAATGACTAGTATAAAAAACATAAAAGCAACAATTATTAATAACACTTACAGTTTGTGATATGGAGGAGGAACCTTCCTTCAATATCAGCCGGCTCGCGAATCCAAGTTTAATTGCATTTAAGTTGGTAAAGCAATCGTCTTCAAAATGGCGTGAGCAAAGCACAAGGCTTGGACTATACTCCTGTGGTACAGTCGTATATATGAATTGTAGCCACTTAGTCTTCAAATGCTCAGATGAAAAAAGTTTGCTTTTGAGTCGCACTTGAGAACACAGTGTTTCGTCGCCATGATGTTTTCTAGTTTTCACTGGCGTCTTGGAGTGCAATAAGTGGGTGTATCGTATTCAAATAACTTGACAAGTTGACCTCATCTAGTTTAGAGAAAAAGCTTCGGTCTTCTAACGATTCATAAAAATAACTCTTACTTTTGAAAGACAATAACTTTATATACGGTGCACTTTCACATTTCAAACTTTGCAGGATGTTTTTGTTCACTTAGTTCTATGTTACACACTACATGTAAGGTAAATTTCAAAATTCCATGATAGGTGCTCTTTAAGGAATTCCAAATGGCCCTTCTGATAAGAGAGGGGGTGTGAAAACAGTACAGCAAATGTCTTTGTTCAATCTCAAATAACAAATATCTTTGATTATTTTCAGTCCTACAAAAGCATTTTTGTTTTACTTTAAAAAAAATTTTTTAATGAGTGTCTTAAATATCCCACTATTGCTGTAAGCAATTTTGTTTTACTAAAAAAAAAAAAAGAAAGAAAAACTAAGAAAAATGTTTGAGTGTCATAAATATCCCACTGTAATACCAAGTGCTGAAAGTATTTTTGTTTGACTTATTAAAAAAAAAAAAATATATATATATATATATATATATATATATATATATATATATATATATATATATATATATATATATATATATATATATATATATATATATATATATATATATATATATGAGTGTCATAAATATCCCACTGCAATACCGGGTGCTGTAAGCATTTTTGTTTTACTACAAAAAAAAATAAAAAAATATGAGTGTTTTATCCCTCTGTAATACCAGGTGCTGTATATGGAAGAGGATTAGGGCCAAGATTTAAAAAAATGCATCTCGAGATTAAAGTCATTATAATGCGAGATTAAACTCGTTAAATTTCGAGAAAAAAACTCGAAATACAATCTCGAGAATAAACTCATTAAATATTGAGAATAAAGTCGTTGTGTTTCGAGAAAAAACTCGTTATATTTAGAGAAAAAAAAGTCTAAATAAAATCTTGAGAATAACCCCTGATACCATAAGACGCATTATTAAACTTGTTGATCCTCAAGGTGTGGAATTACGACGAAGGAGACACTTGAGAAGACGCCAGTACACTTGCGCTGGCCCAAATGCACTCTGGCATATGGACAGCTATGATAAATTAAAACCTTACGGTATTGCCATTGTTGGCTGTATAGATGGTTACAGTCGTTACATTCTGTGGATGGACGAGTTGATGGAATTTAACGAGTTTTCTCTCGAAACACAACGACTTCTCGATATTTAGTGAGTTTATTCTTAAAATTGTATTACGACTTTTTTTCTCGAAATATAACGAGTTTTTTCTCGAAACACAACGACTTTATTCTCGATATTTAGTGAGTTTATTCTCAAGATTGTATTACGACTTTTTTTTTCTCAAAATATAACAAGTTTTTTCTCGAAACACAACGACTTTATTCTCGATATTTAATGAGTTTATTCTCAAGATTGTATTTCGACTTTTTTTTCTCTAAATGTAACGAGTTTAATCTCGCATTATAATGACTTTAATCTCGAGATGCATTTTTTTTTTATCTTGGCCCTAATCCTCTTCCATGGTACGCATTTTTGTTTTACTAAAAAAAAAAAAAAATGTTTGAGTGTCATAAATATCCCACTGCAATAACAGGTGCTATAAGCATTTTTGTTTAACTATAAAATATAAAAAAATTCAGAGTGTCCTAAATATCCCACTATAATACCAAGTGATGTAAGCAGTTATCGTTCAGTCACTCCGAGTAACGTCAGTGACTGACGTATGGGGGTTTCGCTTAGAAGCCTATCAACTTTGAGATCTAGAAAGCGGCAGTGCCAATGCCATGGACATGCGGATGTTGCATAGCAGACTCCGCCCCACTGTGTGGGTATTCAGGAAGAACGCTGGCATGATCGCATTATTTTTCTGCTTCGGAGCCAAGAGAACACACACTCTTCACTCCACAAAGCCTACTGAGTATATCGTCAGCTTCTTCGAGACGAGCAGCTTTCCAGTCGGTGTTGGTGTTACGGCGCGTTCCAGCAATCGCATACTTCCTGCCTGCTGATCTGTGCAGTGGTCTGCATCCAGCTGGTGTGTGTTTCCCTGGGCGCTTCGGCATCGACTGCGAGGTTTCCTCTCATTAAAAGAGCACACACGTGGCATGTCCTTTTCAGGATGTCTCGCGCGTGTGCTTCTGGGTGCGGTCGGTCGGTCTCTGCAGCCTTTCGATGGGCACGAGCACTGTCCGACGTGTCTGGGCTTACATTCAGGCAGCGCTCGTGGATGAGTCATGTTCCCACTGCGGGAACATCCCCATCTCGGTGCTACGATCGAGACTCTGTGATCTCCGTGCAGCCGCCGGAGTGAGAGTCCCCTCTGCCACACCCCAATCTGCGGTCTCTCAACGAGAGGCGGCACTTTTGCTGGTGGCCAGGTTGATCTGAGGGTGACGGTGTGGAATTCAGCTCCGACGCTCACGCTCACGCCTCGGCTCACACCCCCCTCTATTACACCGAACCCGCCGTCTGCTAAACCGAGTACATTGGGGCCGGCTCCTGCTGTCCCGAATGTCTCGGTTGGCGACGAGGAAGACGAGAAGATGTCGATCGGCGCATCTCAAGGCGGGCTAGAGTCATCTGAGAATGATGATTCGGCTGTGCGGCCACCTCCGGGTGGTGCAGCATTGCCCGAGTTGGACCCAGAATTGACGGCCATGCTCTCCTGGGCAGCCGCGAGTCTCGGGTTGAAGTGGAACCCTCCGCCCCGGCCTGAGCGCTCGCGGCTGGATGATTTCGTTTTTTGGGGGTGGCGCGTCCGGACTACCGTCCGGCCGTCCCCCCAATTCCTTTCTTCCCGGAAGTGCATGAGGAGGTTGCACGGTTCTGGAAGTCCCCGCTGGCGAAGGGTGTGATCAAGCCCCTCCCTCCAACCGAGATGGAGTCCGGCTTCTACAGCCCCTACTCTATTGTACCCAAGAAAACAGACGGGTTACAGCCAATCCTGGACCTGCGCGTCCTGAACCGTTCCCTTCACAGGCTGCCATTCAGGATGTTGACAGCAAAACGCCATTTCGAATGCGTTTGTCCAGCTGATTGGTTTGCAGCGGTCGACCTGAAGGACGCCTACTTCCATGTGTCCATCCTACCTCAACACAGACCATTCCATTCCTGCCTTCGAGGGGCGGGCATATCAGTACGCAGTTCTCCCATTCGGGCTATCTCTGTCCCCTCGCGTCTTCACGAAGGTCGTCGAGGCAGCCCTTGCGCCACTCAGGCAGCACGGGGTTCGCATCCTGAACTGAATTTAATCGATACATCATCCTCAATAAATCCGTCTCCGGCGTGTTGCGTCAGATCTTTCGAATATTCAGATCTATTATGACCTCTGACCTTTAAAATTGCCAGAATAATAATAATACGCTGTTTGTTAATTGGCCAGAGGATAACTGGCACCCCGACTGAGCCTGGTTTCTCCCAAGGTTTATTTTTCTCCATTAGGTCTCCTGATGGGGTTTTGGGGTTTTTTGGGTTTTCCTTGCCACTGTCTTCTCTGGCTTGGCTTGCTCAGTTGGGGAAAAACTATTTTTCAAATAAATTTCAAAATAAATCTAATTATTAAAACTAAATTAACCATATAGACCAAATTACTGATCTAATTACTGATCTAAAGCCCACATTGTTACAGTATGATAATCGAAATATATTCTGTTGCATTATTTTTCTGTTTAACACTGTGAAGCTGCTTTGAAACAATCTGCATTGTTAAAAGCGCTATATAAATAAAGTTGACTTGACTTGACTTCTGTGGCCCTCCTTTCAGAAGTCCCTTTGCAGGATATCTGCGAGGCGGCTGGGTGGGCTACTCCACACACCTTCATAAGGTTCTACAGCTTGCACCTCCCTGCGACGCCTGGCGCTAGGGTGTTCCAGTCCTAGTTGTGTCTGTTCTCCGGCTTCACACTAGGGCAGGCGCTACCTTCGGTGTGGCCTAGTGGGTACTCGTTCCCCAAATTAAATCGTTCGGCGCGGTGCGAGTTCCTTGAAAGAGCGGCAGGTTATGTATATAACCCTTGTTCCCTGAGAAAGGGAACGAGCACTGCGTCTCGTCGCCACACCTCGGCACGCCTGGAGCGCATGCATCATCGCGATAATTGCCGTTACTATGCGCCGGCTCCCCTTATGTATCTTCCGGGTATGCCGTCATAGCTACGTCATGACGCAACACCAATCAGGATTGGAAAAGTTTCATTCAGACTTCAGATACGCTGTTGCTTAGGGAGCGTCCCCAAATTCGTTGTTCTGATGCAGTGCTTGTTCCCTATCTCACGCCGGCATCACAACGCACGCGCTAGCAGTGCGTTGGCAGGGCAGAAGCAGTGCGTATGGAAAGCAGGAGCCGCGCGCGTCAGTTGTGCATTCACACTGGCTGCGTTTGTCTCGCGCAGCTGAACCGCGGCTCGTACATTGCAAATACAGACGAATATCGTCCATTCTGTCACTTTCCGCTGTTCTCCTCCAACCCCTGTCTGTCTCGTGCTTTGATTTATGATGGGCAGCATATATCTGCAGCAAATGCAACCGTGTTCCTATGGGGGTAATATTGTAGCTTTATTCCAAACAAATATATTGTTATCCACAAATAAATGTAAAGTGATTCACAAAAACAAAACAAAAATTCACAAATCAATGGAATGAGATCCACAAATAAATGCAGGAGTTTCACAAAAATGAATTAGATTCACAAATAAATACAATGGCATTTGTGAATAACAAAAAAATCCACACAAGTAGTAAGTATGCTACACCTAATGTCAAAAAGTGATTGATGGCTTTGACCTTTTTGACCTTTTGACCTTTTGCCCGGTTGAACCTCCGGGGTTAGGGTCATGGGGGGGTCGGGTATGATATATGATGTTTTGACAGCCGTTTTATCCTTTGAAGTCGGTGCAAAAATAATAATACTTTATGTTTATGCTAGACAGCTCTGTCCTTTGAAGTGGGTATGATGTTTTATCTTTTGAAGTGGGTATAATATATGATAGTTTGAAGTCGTTAATAATAATACTTTATGTTTATGCTAGACAGCTTTGTCCTTTGAAGTGGGTATAATATATGATGTTTTATCTTTTGAAGTGGGTATAATATATGATAGTTTGAAGTCGTTAATAATAATACTTTATGTTTATGCTAGACAGCTTTGTCCTTTGAAGTGGGTATAATATATGATGTTTTTAAATAGACGGTTTTGTCTTTTGAAGCAGCTGTTACCCCCTCCTCATTCCATAGCTTATACTATACTGTGAAAACTGCAAGTGTATCTCACACAAACATTATATTCTTTAAAAAATAATATAAAACGAAAATCTGCCTCACAAAGTTGTATGTTTATAAAATAGTTTAATAAAAACAATAATAAAAAAAATCCACTGAACCAACCATTTCAGTTTAAATAAAATGGATTCACAAAAAATTGTACGCAGTTAAATGTTTATAGAGTTAAAGAAAAAGTAATAATACTTCATATTTATGGTAGACAGGTTTTGTCTTTTGAAGCAGCTGTTACCCCCTCCTCATTCCATAGCTTATACGACTATACTGTGAAAACTGCGAAGTGTATCTCACACAAACATTATATTCTTTTAAAAATAATATAAAACGAAAATCTGCCTCACAAAGTTGAATGTTTATAAAATAGTTTAATAAAAACAATAATAAAAAAATCCACTGAACCAACCATTTCAGTTTAAATAAAATGGAGTCACAAAAATAGCACTCAGTTAAATGTTTATAGAGTTGAAAAAAAAAAATAATATTAATAAAGCAATACAATGTATGAAACGGTTCACAAAAATCATCTTACATGTTTAGAGAGTCTGCATCTAACATTCCTCATCTTTTAAAAATAAATAAATGAAAGGGCCTACCATGTAGCCATCCATACATCCTATTTCCTGAATGTCTCTCTAGCATCGTCTCTAACCCGCAGGGCTGTGTGCGTGTGTGTGTGTGTGTGTGTGTGTGTGTGTGTGTGTGTGTGTGTGTGTGTGTGTGTGCGCGTAAATAACCATACCGCTTTAGATCTTTCCCTTTTGAAACGTAGCTCATCCGCGGGAGTTGGGCACGTGTAACAGTCTGACGTGAAATACACCCCATGAGCCCCCTCCACTATGAAATGGATGTTTCAGACCCACACAGAGACGCGAGGGGTTACCAGATGAACCTCTGGGCATCATGTCACAGCCCATGTAAAGTTAGTCTGCTAACGCCATTCCAGAGCGAATGTTGTTTGTACTCATTTTATTTCAAAGCATAATCTTAAAAGTTGAAATTCTAAATAAAATAAAATAAATTAATATCTTCTTTATCTTCCCAGAAGACTGATGTGTAAAGGTAGGATCTGATGCCCCATGGTAGGAATGATTTTGCTTAAATTCGACCTAAAACATGTTAAAAAACTATTAACCTTGTATGAACCCATGCTATGAACAAAGTCAAAGTATTGACAAAGTCTGTCCTACTCTGTGGTCAAAGACACAGCATTTGTAAAGTTTAATTTTAAAGAATATTTAATTTTACTCGTCTCATGTCTAAGCATGATCTTACTTTAAACTTTAAATAATAACTGGTCATATCTTCTACTATTCAATCTTATGGTAGTCGTGATCTAGGATTGCATGTACAAGTATATGATTTTACTTTTCTTGTGTCTTCCAAACTGGCCTTTATCAGTGTGGAAACATACCCTTTACAGAAAATATACCATTAATTATCTACTCAAAATGTGTAGAAATTTGAAAATGTAACCATACGTTGATGAGACCGTTTGTCTGTTGGACAGCATGAACAGACTTTGGAGAGAGCTGATGATGCTAGCAGGGAGTTTGCCCTTTGACCCCAACGATTTTGCATGGTGTTAAAGACCCTACAAGGCAGTCATTCATTTCATATGTTATTCACAAAACAGCACAGTTAAACCGAGTGAATCTTTAACATTTAAAATTGTGCTTAAAAACCTTATAGTTATACTTACATTTTTAAGATGGTACATGTCCCATGGATCTATATTTCACTTGTCTTAGTTCTACAATGTTTCAATATCAATTAATTTCCTAGTTGACAATAATGTTTGCTGCAATGCACACATCTGTAAGATACACTACATATGTAAGATAGCAAAATCAAACACTGTATTACACTTTTCCAAAAGATAATCATGCTTTAAAGTTTGAAGAAAAAGTTGATCAAATGTATCTTCGTACCTGTTGTGTTCTGACACAATGCCATTAATTGATGCTTTTTGTTTTATAAAATAAAACACTTCTCTTTCTGCAACGTTTCATGCTACTTTTATCAACCAGATAAATATGTTAATACATTATGAATCGAGAATAATGCTACCAAACATATTTGGTGCATTTTATTTTAAAATACAACTAAAACAGATTTTTCTTTTAAGAAACTTGACTAAAATTATTTTAGAACAAAATAAAAATAAAATTCCTGGCGTTTTACAGTTATGCGGTACAAGAATTCAGATGAAACTACTTTCCAAACAAGGTATGTTTCAGCATGTTATGTGAGCTCATGCCATTTCTATTGGTCTTTTTACTAATGGCCCCTGCATCAGAATCCAGCTAGTTATCAGCTAAGTTTGCTCCAGCCGCTTATTAACATTGTCTTTATTTATTTATAACATAATAATGAAGGAAAACTAAATAAAAGATATTGATATGAAGCTTATTGTCATTGCTTCTTCCTACAGATAAAATCCTTTTTATGTGTGCACAAAACCAGTGTAAATTCAAGAGGCCTTGAGTAACTAAGAAACCAGTGACATTGTATAAGAAAAAGTGTCCACTTTATTACGATAGACATTTTTCCCTAGTCTTAGAAGCATTATCAAGATTACTGTTCATTTGATTTGTCGGCCTGTATATGTTTTAGATGAAGATTCCTATCTGGTTATTGTCAGCGCAAGTTCGTGCAAATCATGACGTGTGATGAAGACGGACCTTTCATTTTAAGTATATTTTTTAAATGTATGACAAACCTACATTTCAAATGCTTTACCTCAGGTGTTTCACAACCACAGGGAAAACATATTGTTTTGTAAGACTCATGAAACCTAATCTTGGTGAATTTTTCTCACCTATAACAAAACTTTGTTCAAACAAAACAAGTACTTTTTACACATGTTGACCATTTAACTATTTTTGTAGGTATTTTTGTAAACATTTTAGAGGAATTAAGATTAAATGCACCGAATGTTTGTAGATGATGTGATTTAGATTTCAGATGATTCTGTTTGTTGAACTTTTGTTTGTTTTGAGAACCATCAACATTACAGGAATGAATAAATATTAACTAATTACTGTGACGAGTTCACGCTGATGAACCATCAACATGAAAAACACTGTTGCATTCATTAAAGTTTGCGCTTGTTAAACAAAGTTACCACTCCTCTTGCAAAGGCACATTTTGAACATTAGCCTTATACAGGTATTATCTTTGCACATATCCCTATGTAATTCAAGAGGTACATTTAAGAAAGTACCATTTTATTATCAATTCAGGAAAAAAAAACATTCATAAGCACTTGTGAAAGTTTGTCATTTCGGATTTGTAAATAATGATGTTTTACTACTCCACTGGATAGTCATTAGATTTAGATGATTTTAAATGTGTGACCAAACTCTTCTTTTGACAAACCAACAGTTCAAATTATTTAACGAATCGCTTTCTTTCACAACCCTACTTGACATTAAAGATTGAGACATGTTGTCAACTATTATTGACATCTGACCCTGACGTACTACACATCACTTGAAATCAACAAGATGTGCTAAAATTCTGTCAGATTTGTTAGAGGAATTGTACCACATCAACATAAGCTACCCGTTGTTTTAGGTTGGTTAATATTTTACAACAATTAGTATGCATGCTCAATTTACTACTACAAATGTGTACTGGATAAGAAAAGAGACAATCAGCTATAAAGAAAACATAAAACAGAAATTCTCTTCTGATCTATTGTAAAAGTTTATGTTGATTGTAAATGATTTTCCCCCGCCAGTAGATGACAGTTTTACATTTTGTTTCTTTGTACAGTTTTTAGATGAGGACTACTCCTGAGCACAGTCAAACAGGCATAATACAGCATGAAATTAAACGATGACGTTCTTTTAGGTGGTCTGTCTACCTAATGCATCATCGTGAAAAGCAAGTCTTGATGTTTTTCTGTTACATTTACACTTATTGTGCTTGAAACACGTCCATCTATTACAACATGTTACATTTGAGAATGATGTGGTGACACTATTAATTTTTTTTGTACGCATCTTTAAACACGACTCTTATAAAAAGTAAGTGATTTTACTAGTTATTTTCAGTGAGAGGTTAGTTGATTCAGGCAGTTTTATTTTGTCCGCGCCAGTACTATGTCTTTTAGACAACGGCCTTTTAGTTTGAATCCATGAAAAAATGTGTCGTCATGGTTGTCTCCATAATTTGTTCTACTTTTAGGAAGCGGTTTTGTCCATCAATAGAAAAATACCAAAATAGTTTAACATCCCTTAATTTTTCTTTTTTTTACAATTTTAAATATTTGTTCAACTTAAATATTAGCCTTTTACAAAGCTGTCAGGCAGGATATTTGATTAATCATTACATTACTAAACCTGTAAGCGGTAGAAACATAACAGTAAGCGAGACGTGTTATAAAACGTGTAATAAAACATTTCAGCACAAACTCAGCAACAGTACACATCATAAATACGGTGAAACAGATGTAACCATTCAAAACTTTACTATGGGGATTTTTCACTGCGGTAGACTGACCAAACCAATTTTATGTTTCTTTGTTCAAGTTTTTCTGAAACACCGTGTTTCACCATGTTTTACATTTTTTAAACATCACCATTCTTTTTCGTGCGTATTTTTAATTACGTGCATATTTTTTTTCTTTTACTGTTTTTCCTCTACACTTTGTGTGAACTTTGTTCAACTCTGTGTGAACATTTAGCTACCTCTCTAGAAATGTCTTGGTGAAAAAAACTTCTCTTGGTGTTCTCAACATCTCTATGTTCGAATGCAGCATTTGGTTAATTTAATAAAATGATGCATTATACCACCTTATTCACTTGAATCATTTACATTGTATATAAACCTGGTTTAAACTTCCTTAAATATGTTTTGGAGGACAAAGAATGCGCCGTGAGGTTCCTTGAAACATTTTGTTTTGGTTGTGTAAATCTATTTTTAATGAGCTTGGACACCGCCATAAAAACAACATCAAGTTAAGTGATTCAGCCTTTTATTTCAACAATATGTAGGTTGAATATACTTTGTAGTAGTGAAGTAAATGATAAAATGGCATAAAGTAAAACAATAAAAATTACATTACAAGCGGTTTAACCAGAAAAGAAAATCTCTGCATGCTATCATGTTTTGGTCTAGTATGTAGTTGAGCAGGATCTCAACAACTTCACTGATGGTGCTATCGTCTGCAATTTTTGATTCCAGTGACACACATACATCTGATACATATGTACACATACAGAGTATTTCTGTAATTCCTAGCTCGTCGCTACAATCACTGATCACATCCAGAACTTTTCTGAGAAATACACAGACAAGCTCTTCGGTGTAATGACACACACTAGTCATATCAGGCCATGAATTTGTCAGGTCTCTTACGTCGTCCGTTTTATTTTTTGAGATTTGTTGCACGTTTGTTGTCCCCTGAGCAGTCATCATCCGGTTTGCGTGCGGCTTTGATAATCGTATGCATCAATCCGACCATCTGGCCTCTGTAAAGGTCTTTAAACATGGAATCTATGAAGTTCTTTCGGCTGCATACAGTCTCCATGTTACTGGCGTCTTGGTTACAGTCCAAAAGCTTTTGCGCCGCCATTTCAGAAATCCGCAACGTTGAACACACTTTCTTCAGAACTCAACATCGTGTATGGTATAAACTTTGTCCCCTATTCGGTGCTGGAAGGTTCTAATAGTTCCTGGAATCTCGTCTGAGTCCGTCTTTGCAGCACATTTGTCCTGGCCTTGCGCATCAACGCTCTGAAGTTTGGGTTTTGGGTCTGAACCTCAAAGTGTGAAATGGAAGAAGAAGAGCGGTGTGCGTCAGGCTCAGACAAACAGGAATGTTGACTTTGGAGGTCAGTACTAGACAGTACTCCTTCAACTTTTGACATTGCTGTAGCTCAACCGTTTGCACCGAAGTAGTTGTCAAACCTGATATTGAGCGCTGCTCTAGAATCCTTCGGGTAGGAACCAGGTTGATTGCGATAACTGAGCTCTGCGCAGAGTTTAACAGGACGATCGACTGGGGACCGCCCCAACCCCTTCTTCGTAGGGTGTACGGGGCAGTCTTCAGGAGTAAGACTTTCCTGAATGTCTCTCTAAATATTTTTTCTTATTATAAATAATAAAAAAGGGGTATGATCATTCATGCTTTGTACTGTAACTGTAACTGCAACCTTTCAATGGGGCAAAATGCCGAAACCCTTTTATACTTTAATGGAAAATATATTAACTACTCAAAACTGACAAAGAATGAGAACCTGACTTAACTAAATGACATTGAATTAACCTTACGTAAAAAACTTAAGTTTACTGAAATTAACAATTTTAAATAATTTCAACATAACCCAATTACGTGGAACCTGTTGACATAAAAATTAACAATTAACAATTTTAAATAATTTCAACATAAACGAATGCTATAGTCTATTATGGTCATTAAATGGCTTTCCTGAGGTAAATGTTATGCGACATAATTGTTCTCCAGTTGTTTTATTGACCCCTTTGTTAGATTGATTGGTCGATATTATGTATGAGGAATATACATTTAGGTAAGTTGTAAGATACTGTTTCTTTCAACATTGTTCATTCGTGTTTATTTAGCCTAGTGATCTCTTGCTTACGGATATGAACGAGTGATTTATCTTTCATCCAAAGTCACATGAAGCAATTTTGAATTTAGTTACAACTATTTAATGGACAGTGATATAATTGTGGTTGGATAAACATAGATTTAGTGGAAGTATAGAGGTAACTAGTGTAGCGGTGAACTATAGCAATATGTATTCTCATTTTCCCAGTAGCTACAGCTCCATAAAAATAAAGTTAATATAGTATCTGGTAAGGACATATTATATTTATAATCCAATCAATCAGTCAGTAAATAAAGTTTAACTCTCTTGCTTCTGGTCTGTTAATGAAGCCATCACTCAAAAAAATGATACGTGGGTTTTACTTCTTTTTTTTTTTTATGTCACAGGTTCCACGTAATTGGGTTATGTTGAAATTATTTAAAATTGTTAATTTCAGTAAACTTAAGTTTTTTACGTAAGGTTAATTCAATGTCATTTAGTTAAGTCAGGTTCTCATTCTTTGTCAGTTTTGAGTAGTTAATATATTTTCCATTAAAGTATAAAAGGGTTTCGGCATTTTGCCCCATTGAAAGGTTGCAGTTACAGTTACAGTACAAAGCATGAATGATCATACCCCTTTTTTATTATTTATAATAAGAAAAAATATTTAGAGAGACATTCAGGAAAGTCTTACTCCTGAAGACTGCCCCGTACACCCTACGAAGAAGGGGGTTGGGGGCGGTCCCCAGTCGATCGTCCTGTTAAACTCTGCGCAGAGCTCAGTTATCGCAATCAACCTGGTTCCTAGGATTCTAGAGCAGCGCTCAATATCAGGTTTGACAACTACTTCGGTGCAAACGGTTGAGCTACAGCAATGTCAAAAGTTGAAGGAGTACTGTCTAGTACTGACCTCCAAAGTCAACATTCCTGTTTGTCTGAGCCTGACGCACACTGCTCTTCTTCCATTTCACACTTTGAGGGTTCAGACCCAAAACCCAAACTTCAGAGCGTTGATGCGCAAGGCCAGGACAATTGTGCTGCAAAGACGGACTCAGACGAGATTCCAGGAACTATTAGAACCTTCCAGCACCGAATAGGGGACAAAGTTTATACCATACACGATGTTGAGTTCTGAAGAAAGTGTGTTCAACGTTGCGGATTTCTGAAATGGCGCCGCAAAAGCTTTTGGACTGTAACCAAGACGCCAGTAACATGGAGACTGTATGCAGCCGAAAGAACTTCATAGATTCCATGTTTAAAGACCTTTACAGAGGCCAGATGGTCGGATTGATGCATACGATTATCAAAGCCGCACGCAAACCGGATGATGACTGCTCAGGGGACAACAAACGTGCAACAAATCTCAAAAATAAAATGGACGACATAAGAGACCTGACAAATTCATGGCCTGATATGACTAGTGTGTGTCATTACAATCAAGAGCTTGTCTGTGTATTTCTCAGAAAAGTTCTGGATGTGATCAGTGATTGTAGCGACGAGCTAGGAGTTACAGAAATACTCTGTATGTGTACATATGTATCAGATGTATGTGTGTCACTGGAATCAAAAATTGCAGACGATAGCACCATCAGTGAAGTTGTTGAGATCCTGCTCAACTACATACTAGACCAAAACATGATAGCATGCAGAGATTTTCTTTTCTGGTTAAACCGCTTGTAATGTAATTTTTATTGTTTTACTTTATGCCATTTTATCATTTACTTCACTACTACAAAGTATATTCAACCTACATATTGTTGAAATAAAAGGCTGAATCACTTAACTTGATGTTGTTTTTATGGCGTGTCCAAGCTCATTAAAAATAGATTTACACAACCAAAACAAAATGTTTCAAGGAACTCGCGCGCATTCTTTTGTCCTCCAAAACATATTTAAGGAAGTTTAAACCAGGTTTATATACAATGTAAATGATTCAAGTGAATAAGGTGGTATAATGCATCATTTTATTAAATTAACCATATGCTGCATTCGAACATAGAGATGTTGAGAACACCAAGAGAAGTTTTTTTCACCAAGACATTTCTAGAGAGGTAGCTAAATGTTCACACAGAGTTGAACAAAGTTCACACAAAGTGTAGAGGAAAACAGTAAAAGAAAACAAATATGCACGTAATTAAAAATACGCACTAAAAAAGAATGGTGATGTTTAAAAAATGTAAACCATGGTGAAACACGGTGTTTCAGAAAAACTTGAACAAAGAAACATAAAATTGGTTTGGTCAGTCTACCGCAGTGAAAAATCCCCATAGTAAAGTTTTGAATGGTTACATCTGTTTCACCGTATTTATGATGTGTACTGTTGCTGAGTTTGTGCTGAAATGTTTTATTACACGTTTTATAACACGTCTCTCGCTTACTGTTATGTTTCTACCGCTACAGGTTTAGTAATGTAATGATTAATCAAATATCCTGCCTGACAGCTTTGTAAAAGGCTAATATTTAAGTTGAACAAATATTTAAAATTGTAAAAAAAAAAGAAAAATTAATGGATGTTAAACTATTTTGGTATTTTTCTATTGATGGACAAAACCGCTTCCTAAAAGTAGAACAAATTATGGAGACAACCATGACGACACATTGTTTCATGGATTCAAACTAAAAGGCCGTTGTCTAAAAGACATAGTACTGGCGGACAAAATAAAACTGCCTGAATCAACTAACCTCTCACTGAAAATAACTAGTAAAATCACTTACTTTTTATAAGAGTCGTGTTTAAAGATGCGTACAAAAAAAATTAATAGTGTCACCACATCATTCTCAAATGTAACATGTTGTAATAGATGGACGTGTTTCAAGCACAATAAGTGTAAATGTAACAGAAAAACATCAAGACTTGCTTTTCACGATGATGCATTAGGTAGACAGACCACCTAAAAGAACGCCATCGCTTAATTTCATGCTGTATTATGCCTGTTTGACTGTGCTCAAGGAGTAGTCCTCATCTAAAAACTGTACAAAGAAACAAAATGTAAAACTGTCATCTACTGGCGGGGAAAATCATTTACAATCAACATAAACTTTTACAATAGATCAGAAGAGGGAATTTCTGTTTTATGTTTTCTTTATAGCTGATTGTCTCTTTTCTTATCCGCAGTACACATTTGTAGTAGTAAATTGAGCATGCATACTAATTGTTGTAAAATATTAACCAACCTAAAACAACGGGTAGCTTATGTTGATGTGGTACAATTCCTCTAACAAATCTGACAGAATTTTAGCACATCTTGTTGATTTCAAGTGATGTGTAGTACGTCAGGGTCAGATGTCAATAATAGTTGACAACATGTCTCAATCTTTAATGTCAAGTAGGGTTGTGAAAGAAACGATTCGTTAAATAATTTGAACTGTTGGTTTGTCAAAAGAAGAGTTTGGTCACACATTTAAAATCATCTAAATCTAATGACTATCCAGTGGAGTAGTAAAACATCATTATTTACAAATCCGAAATGACAAACTTTCACAAGTGCTTATGAATGTTTTTTTTTCCTGAATTGATAATAAAATGGTACTTTCTTAAATGTACCTCTTGAATTACATAGGGATATGTGCAAAGATAATACCTGTATAAGGCTAATGTTCAAAATGTGCCTTTGCAAGAGGAGTGGTAACTTTGTTTAACAAGCGCAAACTTTAATGAATGCAACAGTGTTTTTCATGTTGATGGTTCATCAGCGTGAACTCTCGTCGCGTAATTAGTTAATATTTATTCATTCCTGTAATGTTGATGGTTCTCAAAACAAACAAAAGTTCAACAAACAGAATCATCTGAAATCTAAATCACATCATCTACAAACATTCGGTGCATTTAATCTTAATTCCTCTAAAATGTTTACAAAAATACCTACAAAAATAGTTAAATGGTCAACATGTGTAAAAAGTACTTGTTTTGTTTGAACAAAGTTTTGTTATAGGTGAGAAAAATTCACCAAGATTAGGTTTCATGAGTCTTACAAAACAATATGTTTTCCCTGTGGTTGTGAAACACCTGAGGTAAAGCATTTGAAATGTAGGTTTGTCATACATTTAAAAAATATACTTAAAATGAAAGGTCCGTCTTCATCACACGTCATGATTTGCAGAACTTGCGCTGACAATAACCAGATAGGAATCTTCATCTAAAACATATACAGGCCGACAAATCAAATGAACAGTAATCTTGATAATGCTTCTAAGACTAGGGAAAAATGTCTATCGTAATAAAGTGGACACTTTTTCTTATACAATGTCACTGGTTTCTTAGTTACTCAAGGCCTCTTGAATTTACACCCGGGTTTTGTGCACACATAAAAAAGGATTTTATCTGTAGGGAAGAAGCAATGACAATAAGCTTCATATCAATATCTTTTATTTAGTTTTCCTTCATTATTATGGTATAAATAAATAAAGACAATGTTAATAAGCGGCTGGAGCAAACTTAGAAACTTGATAACTAGCTGGATTCTGATGCAGGGGCCATTAGTAAAAAGACCAATAGAAATGGCATGAGCTCACATAACATGCTGAAACATACCTTGTTTGGAAAGTAGTTTCATCTGAATTCTTGTACCGCATAACTGTAAAACGCCAGGAATTTTATTTTTATTTTGTTCTAAAATAATTTTAGTCAAGTTTCTTAAAAGAAAAATCTGTTTTAGTTGTATTTTAAAATAAAATGCACCAAATATGTTTGGTAGCATTATTCTCGATTCATAATGTATTAACATATTTATCTGGTTGATAAAAGTAGCATGAAACGTTGCAGAAACAAGAGAAGTGTTTTATTTTATAAAACAAAAAGCATCAATTAATGGCATTGTGTCAGAACACAACAGGTACGAAGATACATTTGATCAACTTTTTCTTCAAACTTTAAAGCATGATTATCTTTTGGAAAAGTGTAATACAGTGTTTGATTTTGCTATCTTACATATGTAGTGTATCTTACAGATGTGTGCATTGCAGCAAACATTATTGTCAACTAGGAAATTAATTGATATTGAAACATTGTAGAACTAAGACAAGTGAAATATAGATCCATGGGACATGTACCATCTTAAAAATGTAAGTATAACTATAAGGTTTTTAAGCACAATTTTAAATGTTAAAGATTCACTCGGTTTAACTGTGCTGTTTTGTGAATAACATATGAAATGAATGACTGCCTTGTAGGGTCTTTAACACCATGCAAAATCGTTGGGGTCAAAGGGCAAACTCCCTGCTAGCATCATCAGCTCTCTCCAAAGTCTGTTCATGCTGTCCAACAGAAAAACGGTCTCATCAACGTATGGTTACATTTTCAAATTTCTACACATTTTGAGTAGATAATTAATGGTATATTTTCTGTAAAGGGTATGTTTCACACTGATAAAGGCCAGTTTGGAAGACACAAGAAAAGTAAAATCATATACTTGTACATGCAATCCTAGATCACGACTACCATAAGATTGAATAGTAGAAGATATGACCAGTTATTATTTAAAGTTTAAAGTAAGATCATGCTTAGACATGAGACGAGTAAAATTAAATATTCTTTAAAATTAAACTTTACAAATGCTGTGTCTTTGACCACAGAGTAGGACAGACTTTGTCAATACTTTGACTTTGTTCATAGCATGGGTTCATACAAGGTTAATAGTTTTTAACATGTTTTAGGTCGAATTTAAGCAAAATCATTCCTACCATGGGGCATCAGATCCTACCTTTACACATCAGTCTTCTGGGAAGATAAAGAAGATATTAATTTATTTTATTTTATTTAGAATTTCAACTTTTAAGATTATGCTTTGAAATAAAATGAGTACAAACAACATTCGCTCTGGAATGGCGTTAGCAGACTAACTTTACATGGGCTGTGACATGATGCCCAGAGGTTCATCTGGTAACCTCGCGTCTCTGTGTGGGTCTGAAACATCCATTTCATAGTGGAGGGCTCATGGGGTGTATTTCACGTCAGACTGTTACACGTGCCCAACTCCCGCGGATGAGCTACGTTTCAAAAGGAAAGATCTAAAGCGGTATGGTTATTTACGCACACACACACACACACACACACACACACACACACACACACACACACACACACACACACGCACACAGCCCTGCGGGTTAGAGACGATGCTAGAGAGACATTCAGGAAATAGGATGTATGGATGGCTACATGGTAGGCCCTTTCATTTATTTATTTTTAAAAGATGAGGAATGTTAGATGCAGACTCTCTAAACATGTAAGATGATTTTTGTGAACCGTTTCATACATTGTATTGCTTTATTAATATTATTTTTTTTTCAACTCTATAAACATTTAACTGAGTGCTATTTTTGTGACTCCATTTTATTTAAACTGAAATGGTTGGTTCAGTGGATTTTTATTATTGTTTTTATTAAACTATTTTATAAACATTCAACTTTGTGAGGCAGATTTTCGTTTTATATTATTTTTAAAAGAATATAATGTTTGTGTGAGATACACTTCGCAGTTTTCACAGTATAGTCGTATAAGCTATGGAATGAGGAGGGGTAACAGCTGCTTCAAAAGACAAAACCTGTCTACCATAAATATGAAGTATTATTACTTTTCTTTAACTCTATAAACATTTAATCATGCGTACAATTTTTGTGAATCCATTTTATTTAAACTGAAATGGTTGGTTCAGTGGATTTTTTTTATTATTGTTTTTATTAAACTATTTTATAAACATACAACTTTGTGAGGCAGATTTTCGTTTTATATTATTTTTTAAAGAATATAATGTTTGTGTGAGATACACTTCGCAGTTTTCACAGTATAGCCGTATAAGCTATGGAATGAGGAGGGGGTAACAGCTGCTTCAAAAGACAAAACCGTCTATTTAAAAACATCATATATTATACCCACTTCAAAGGACAAAGCTGTCTAGCATAAACATAAAGTATTATTATTAACGACTTCAAACTATCATATATTATACCCACTTCAAAAGATAAAACATCATATATTATACCCACTTCAAAGGACAAAGCTGTCTAGCATAAACATAAAGTATTATTATTAACGACTTCAAACTATCATATATTATACCCACTTCAAAAGATAAAACATCATACCCACTTCAAAGGACAGAGCTGTCTAGCATAAACATAAAGTATTATTATTATTGCACCGACTTCAAAGGATAAAACGGCTGTCAAAACATCATATATCATACCCGACCCCCCCATGACCCTAACCCCGGAGGTTCAACCGGGCAAAAGGTCAAAAGGTCAAAAAGGTCAAAGCCATCAATCACTTTTTGACATTAGGTGTAGCATACTTACTACTCACACATATATTTTTGTCACAAACACACAACTCTGCCTTGCATAAGTTGCATTCATTTGTGAATCGCTTCCTGTGCATTTGTGGATCTCATTCTATTGATTTGTGAAATTATAATTTTTTTGTGAATCGCTTTACATTTATTTGTGGATAACAATATATTTGTTTGGAATAAAGCTACAATATTACCCCCATATGTTCCCCTCTGTCCCAAACACATATGCATATAACATGGTGTATAAAAGTAGTTTAAGTGATAAAAAAGTACCCTTAATGTTAAAATAAGCCTTTAAGGTTTTAATCATTTAAACAGGCCTTTGAAGTTTGAGCAAAAACTTCTGGCAGTGATGTGTTCTCGAGTTTTTTTGTTTTTGTTTTTTTTTTCACAGCGCCGGATGTCATATGGTGTTTGTGAAACACACAGAACACTTCACTACATGATCTCATGGTGAAATTTGCTATTTTTCATGATAATCAGGTCAGTTTTGATCAGAACAATGCACTGTGGCTTTAATTCAGCGCGTCAAAAATAGACCCGGCGCCGAAACGATCGCGGCACTGACGCGCTCCTGCTACGCGCTGCGGCGCTGCCTCTGCTGCCAGTGTGAATGCACTAATCTGTTAACATGAGCGCCGAAAAAAATACGCTGTGTCTTACAAAATTATGTGTGTCTTAAAAATCCCACTGCAATACCAGGTGCTGTAAGCATTTTAGTTTTACTAACATTTTTTGAAGAAAAAAAAAATGCATGAGTGTCTTAAATGTCCCTCTGTAATACCAGGCTGTAAACATTTTTGTTTTACTAACATTTTTGAAAAAAAAAAAATGCATGAGTGTCTTAAATATCCTTCTGTAATACCAGGTGCTAACATTAAAAAAAAAAAAATAATAATAATAATAATAATAATAAATAATAATAAATATAAAAAATGATAAATATATATATATATATAAATAAATAAATACCGCATCTTTTATTTCGGAGACGAATAGTTTGCTGTACCAAGCTGTTTCTAGCGGCGAACGTTGAAAAGACGTCCACTGAGGAGCCAGAATGAAAGTTTTGATGACGTCTGTTTTGGACATGATCTGCACATCTGATATAGACGTTCATGGAACCTCAAGGTTAAACAGTTCAAATGTGCTCATTGTGGACATATATTCCTTTTGTAATTGCAAATCAACTCACAGAAAGTGTGTGTTTGTCCAAAATCTTGAAAATAAAAGAAACTTAGCTCACACCTTTAGACACTTTAGGCAACTAGCATCTGTAATTCATACATCTTTGGATCGTGGGAGAAACCAGACCTGAAGGAAAGACTCTCTGGCTCAGGACTCAATCCAGGATCTTCTTGCTGTGAGGAGCCAGTGTTTCCCACTCATACACGGGTCCTGCCCTTAATCAAAGATATAAGAGACACTTTGACTATATCTGTCAGACGTCTACAACAACAGAGGTTTAGATGTTGATGATTTATGGTTAATTTGAAGTCACCATTGTGGTGGGAAGCGTTCGCTTTAGTTGGGCTCTTGGTCCCTGTAGTTGTGTTAGCTTTTCTTTGGCTGCTGTAACTGTGTCTGTAAAACACAATAGTTGTGGCTGAGCAAGCAAAGATAAAGTGACATCAGGTGTTGTAAGCTCCTCGTTGATGATCACTAAATCATCACAAAGTGAGCATCTGATTTTTTTTTCTTTTTTGGCAAGTTGTTTTCAGTTGTAATTGTAGTTTGTGCACCCAATGTTTTGAGCAAATATTTCACAAAGTCACACACACAAATCAACATTTGGCCAATGATTCACAACAACGGTGACAAGTTGCATGCTGCAATGCATGATGGGTGGCTTCATAGTGCAAAACTCATGCTTGATTCCCAAGCTTTTTTGATTTGATTGTCACCGTTGTTGTGAATCATAGGCCAAATCTTGATGTCGGTGTGTGACTTTGTAAAATATTTGCTCAAAATGTTGGGTGCACATATTTTTTTGGTCATCCTTCCAGATAATTGATCCTTTTAATTTTATTGGTGCAAATACCACAGTATCACAAGGTTATTGTGGATATATACAAATTACTATTGTACCAAACAAGAACACAAAACTTAAAACACAACATCAGATGCTCGCGTTGTGATGATTTAGTGATCATCAACGGGGAGCTGACAACACCTGATGTCACTTTATCTTTGCTTGCTCAGCCACAACTATTGTGTTTTACAGACACAGTTACAGCAGCCAAAGAAAAGCTAACACAACTACAGGGACCAAGAGCCCAACTAAAGCAAACGCTTCCCACCACAATGGTGACTTCAAATGAACCATAAATCATCAACATCTAAACCTCTGTTAATTTTCTGTAGACGTCTGACAGAAATAGTCAAAGTGTCTCTTATATCTGTGATTAAGGGCAGCACCAGTGTATGAGTGGGAAACACTGGCTCCTCACAGCAAGAAGATCCTGGATTGAGTCCTGAGCGTCTTTCCTTCAGGTCTGGTTTCTCTCACGATCCAAAGATGTGTGAATTACAGATGCTAAGTTGCATAAAGTGTCTAAAGGTGTGAGCTAACACAGCAAAATCCTCAGTGTTAAATGTACACTGCGAGTGTATATATGAGTCCACTATGAGTCCACACTCAGAGTTTTAGAAGGTAACACCGAATCAGTGTTGAAGTTAATGAGATAATTAAGTGATGATTGAGGATTAATGATGAACACCTGCTGTTAATAAGCTGTTGCCTGATGATAACAAGCAGAATCACTAAAGGAAATAGAAACACAAGAACTACATCTGACTTCAGCCACGGCCTTAGATGAAATCAACTGAAGATAAAAGAAGACATTAAATCTCTGAAGATCTCAGCAGAGGAGGATTAAACAACTCCACAAACAGCATTACCAGCTTCACACATTACTGACCAGACTGACTTTATTTCTGTTATACATCTACATAAGCTCTTATTGAGAATTAATAGAGTTTGTTTTTATGTCATCATTATGGTGATTAGTGTTATCTTAGTGTTATCAGGGGGCAGCACCGTGGGCACCGAGGACGCCAACAGGCCTTCTCACCCATGGTCTGCCCCACCCTGGAATATTCGGTCAACACTCCGGGCCGCCCACGGGCCTCCCGAGTCGGGGCTTAATATTCCACCTCTCTGCTTCCGAGCAGGGGGCAGCAGAGTGGGCACTGGGGACGCCACCAGGCCTTCCCACCCACCCTCTGTCCAAACCAGGAGTGCTCAGGCAACACTCCGGGCCGCCCTCGGGCCTCCCGAGTTGGGCCGGAGCACTCCGCCTCGCTGCCCCACCCCGGGTATGTCTGTGTTGCCGTTGATCCCGCTTGTTCGGTCCCTGGGGGCCTGGCTAGGTCCCCCAGGCCGTCTCACTGGCTCATCCGTACCATCAGACTCGGCTACGTGATTCGGTTCACTCATCGGCCTCCCAAGGGGCATCCTCTTCACCACCGTGAGAAGCAGCGATGCCCATGTCTTGCGGTCAGAGATCGATGTCCTACTGGCGAAGGATGCAGTCGAGCCGGTTCCTCCAGCCGATATGAGGTCAGGGTTTTACAGCCCTTACTTCATTGTGCCCAAGAAAGGTGGTGGGTTAGGACCATCCCGTTCAGGATGTTGATGCAAAAACGCATCCTCGAGTGCATCCGTCCCCAAGACTGGTTCGCAGCGATCGACCTGAAGGACGCGTACTTTCATGTTCCATTCTCCCGGGCAAGGGGAAGGCAT
Source organism: Gobiocypris rarus (assembly GCA_023029165.1). NCBI lineage: Eukaryota > Metazoa > Chordata > Actinopteri > Cypriniformes > Gobionidae > Gobiocypris > Gobiocypris rarus. The sequence goes on along the minus strand of CM040934.1, from coordinate 4,484,927 downwards.
ATCAGTACAAGTCCCTGCCCTTCGGGCTGTCCCTGTCGCCCCGCGGCTTCACGAAGGTCGCGGAGGCAGCCATTGTTCCGCTCAGAGAACGCGGCGTTCGGATTCTCAACTACCTTGACGACTGGCTGGTACTGGTCCAGTCTCGGGAGCAGTTGTTCGAACGCAGGGACATGGTGCTCCGTCACCTCAGCCTGTTGGGCCTTCGGGTCAACCGAGAGAAGAGCAGACTCTGTCCCACACAGAGGATCTCTTATCTCGCACGGAGTTGATTCGGTCAACCGGACTGCTCGCCTCACAGTAGGGCAAGTCCAGGCTGTGCTGAACTGCTTGAATACCTTCAAGGGCAGGACGGCGGTCCCACTGAAAATTTTTCAGAGGCTCCTGGGCATATGGCATCTGCAGCCGCGGTAACGCCGCTCAGATTGCTACATATGAGACCGCTTCAGCACTGGCTTCATGGCCGAGTCCCGAGATGGGCGTGGCAGAGCGGCAGGTACCGGGTCCCAGTCACCCCGTACTGCCGCCAAACCTTCAGCCCGTGGCCTCGTCCCACGGGTGGAGGGCCACGACAACGGGCACGCAGTTTTGGGTCTGTGGACGGGCCCCAACCGCGCTGGCATATCAATTGCCTAGAGTTACTGGCAGTATGTCTCGCCCTGGCCCAGTTCAAGAAGCCGCTTCGGGGCAAGCACGTACTGGTCCGTTCGGACAGCACTGCGGCCATTTCGTACACAAACCGACAGGGTGGTCTACGCTTCCATTGCATGCTCCGGCTCGCCCGCCATCTCCTCCCTGTGGAGTCAGAAGTTTGTGCGGTCACTTCGGTGTCAGACGTGGTGGCCGTCTGACGCCAGGCCTGCACCCGTATGCTTGTGGAACGTGTGTGTAGGCTGGGTATCCATATGTAGCGGTCCCCTCACGGCTACCCCATATGTGTATTCTCCACGGTACCAGCTACCCTAATTGGCTAGCCCCGTGTCTTTCCCTCGACAGAGCTCCCTCTTTCGTTCCTGGAGGTGCTCTTCCCCCCTGGAACCACCCCAGGGACTGCCATATGTTGCACTCCCCTGCTAGGTTAGTCCGTATGTGTATTCACCACCTCTCCTTCCATTGAAGGACGTGGCTTCGCAGCGTGCCATCTCCCTGAGACGGGCATGCTTTCCCAGCGTTATCCAATAGTCACGCTGAGTGGGTTTTGCAGGAACAGCAGTGACTGTCCTTCCCTGCCGTGAGCCCTGACTTCCACTTCAACATAGGAGTGGTCCAGCGAGCTCAGGCAGGGCGCTGGAAGGGCCAGCATCCCTGGCGTGTTGGTAGGGATGTTAATTGCCGGTCAGTTCCGACGACGCCGAACGTGACGACTGAAAGGGAACGTCTCGGTTACGTATGTAACCCTCGTTCCCTGAAGGAGGGAACGGAGACGTATGTCCCGTTGCCAGGTGCTGTGCTTCCGCTGAAGGACCGAGTCACTTATCTCGGCTCCTCAGTTGAAAAGCAAAGATGCTGTATTCCACTTCCGTATTTATATCCGCGCAGCGGGGCGGTGCGTGGAATGCGTGAACCGCATGCCAATGTCCATTGGCTCGTTTTTAATCACTCGAAGTAGGTCGGTCTCTGAAAACAGATCCCAATTCGCCGGTCAGTTCCGACGTACGTCTCTGTTCCCTCCTTCAGCGAACGAGGGTTACATACGTAACCGAGACGATTGTAAGCATTTTTGTTTTACTACATTTTTTTGAGAAAAAAAATAATTATTATGTATGTCATAATTATCCCACTGCAGTTCCAGGTGCTGAAAGCATTTTAGTTTTACTAAAAAATTTTGAAGAAAAAAAAAATGCATGAGTGTCTTAAATGTCCCTCTGTAATACCAGGCTGTAAACATTTTTGTTTTACTAACTTTTTTTGAAAAAAAAAAATGCATGAGTGTCTTAAATATCCCTCTGTAATACCAGGTGCTGAAAGCATTTTTGTTTTACAAAAAAAAAAAAATAAATAAACTAAGAAAAATATTTGAGTGTCTTAAATATCCATCTGTAATACCAGGTGCTGTAAGCATTTTTGTTTTACTAACATTTAAAAAAAAAAAATAATAATTATGAGTGTCATAAATATCCCGCTGTAATGCTGGTGCTGAAAGCATTTTTGTTTTTCTTAAAAAAAAAAAAAAAAAGAAAAAAAAAGATGAGTGTCTTAAATATCCCACTGCAATAGGTGCTGTAAGCATTTTTGCTTTAATAAAAAAACAAAGAAAAAATAAACTAAGAAAAATGTTTGAGTGTCTTAAATATCCCACTGCAATACCAGGCGCTGAAAGCATTTTAGTTTTACTAACATTTTTTGAAGAAAAAGAAATGCATGATTGTCTTAAATATCCCTCTGTAATACCAGGTGCTGAAAGCATTTTTGTTTTAGTAACATTTTTTTAAGAAAAAAAAATGCATGAGTGTCTTAAATATCCCTCTGTAATACCAGGTGCTGTAAGCGTTTTTGTTTTAGTAACATTTTTTGAAAAAGAAAAAAAATTGCGTGAGTGTCCTTAATATCGCTCTGTAATAACAGGTGCTGTAAGCATTTTTGTTTTACAAACATTTTTTTGAAAAAGAAAAAAAAATTATGAGTGTCATAAATATCCCTCTGTAATACCAGGTGCTGTAAGCATTTTTGTTTTACTAAAAAAACAAAGAAAAAATAAACTAAGAAAAATGTTTGAGTGTCTTAAATATCCCTCTGTAATACCAGGTGCTGTAAGCATTTTTGTTTTACTAAAAAAAAAAAAATGTAAGGGTTTTAAACATCCCTCTTGTTTTACTAACATTTTTTGAAAAAGAAAAAAAAATTATGAGTGTCATAACTATCCTGCTGTAATGCCAGGGGCTGAAAGCATTTTAAAAAAAAAAGGAAAAAAAATTGAGTGTCTTAAATATCCCTCTGTAATACCAGGCTGTGCTGTAAGCCTTTTTGTTTTACTAACATTTAAAAAAAAAAAAAAAATGCATGAGTGTCTTAAATATCCCTCTGTAATACCAGGTGCTGAAAGCCTTTTTGTTTTACTAACATTCTTTTTTAATAAAGAAAAAAAAATATGAGTGTCTTAAATATCCCACTGCAATACCAGGTGCTGTAAGCATTTTTGTTTTTCTAAAAAAAACAAAGAAAAAAAAAAACAAAGAAAAATGTTTGAGTGTCTTAAATATCCCACTAAAATCAATACCAGGTGCTGTAAGCATTATTGTTTTACTAACATTTAAAAATAAATTTAAAAAATGCATGAGTGTCTTAAATATCCCACTGCAATACCAGGTGCTGTAAGCATTTTTGTTTTACTAACATTTTTTGAAAAAGAAAAAAAAAGTATGAGTGTCATAACTATCCTGCTGTAATGCCAGGGGCTGAAAGCATTTAAAAAGAAAAAAAGAAAAAAAAATTGAGTGTCTAAAATATCCCACTGCAATACCAGCTGCTGTATGCATTTTTGTTTTACTAAAAAAAACTAAGAAAAAAAAAACTAAGAAAAATGTTTGAGTGTCTTAAATATCCCTCTGTAATACCAGGTGCTGTAAGCATTTTTGTTTTACTAACATTTTTTGAAAAAAAAAAAATGCATAAGTGTCTTAAATATCCCTCTGTAATACCAGGTGCTGAAAGCATTTTAGTTTTTCTAACATTTTTTGAAGAAAAAAAAATGCACGAGTGTCTTAAATATCCCTCTGTAATACCAGGTGCTGTAAAAGCATTTTTGTTTTACTAACATTTTTTGAAAAAAAAAAAATTATGAGTGTCATAAATATCCCGCTGTAATGCCGGGTGCTGTAAGCATTTTTGTTTTACTAAAAAAACTAAGAAAAAATAAACTAAGAAAAATGTTTCAGTGTCTTAAATATCCCACTGCAATACCAGGTGCTGTAAGCTTTTTTGTTTTACTAACATTTAAAAAAAAAAAAAACAATTATGAGTGTCATAAATATCTCACTGCAATACCAGGTGCTGTAAGCATTTTTGTTTTACTAAAAAAAAAAATAATAATAAACTAAGAAAAATGTTTGAGTGTCTTAAATATCCCTCTGTAATACCTGGTGCTGTAAGCATTTTTGTTTTACTAACATTTTTTGAAAAAGAAAAAAAAATTATGAGAGTGTCATTAATATCCCGCTGTAATGCCAGGTGCTGTAAGCATTTTTGTTTTACTAAAAAAACAAAGAAAAAATAAACTAAGAAAAATGTTTGAGCGTCTTAAATATCCAACTGCAATACCAGGTGCTGTAAGCATTTTTGTTTTACTAAAAAAACAAAGAAAAAATAAACTAAGAAAAATGTTTGAGTGTCATAAATATCCCGCTCTAATGCCAGGTGCTGAAAGCATTTTTGTTTTACTTAAAAAAAAAAGAAAAAAAAAATATGAGTGTCTTAAATATCCCACTGCAATACCAGGTGCTGTAAGCATTTTTGTTTTACTAAAAAAACAAAGAAAAAATAAACTAAGAAAAATGTTTGAGCATCTTAAATATCCATCTGTAATACCAGGTGCTGAAAGCATTTTTGTTTTACTAACATTTTTTGAAGAAAAAAAAAATTACGTGTGTCATAAATATCCCACTGCAATACCAGGTGCTGTAAGCATTTTTGTTTTACTAAACATTTTTGAAAAAAAAAAAAAATTATGTGTGTCATAAATATCCCATTGCAATACCAGGTGCTGTAAGCATTTTTGTTTTACTAACTTTTTTTGAAGAAAAAAAATGCATGAGTGTCTTTAACATCCCTCTGTAATACCAGGTGCTGTACGCATTTTTGTTTTACTAACATTTTTTGAAGAAAAAAAAATTATGTGTGTCATAAATATCCCACTGCAATACCAGGTGCTGTAAGCATTTTTGTTTTACTAAACATTTTTGAAAAAAAAAAAAAAATTATGTGTGTCATAAATATCCCATTGCAATACCAGGTGCTGTAAGCATTTTTATTTTACTAACTTTTTTTGAAGAAAAAAAAATGCATGAGTGTCTTAAATATCCCTCTGTAATACCAGGTGCTGAAAGCATTTTTGTTTTACTAACATTTTTTGAAAAAGAAAAAAAATTGCGTGAGTGTCCTAAATATCGCTCTGTAATACCAGGTGCTGTAAGCATTTTTGTTTTACAAAATTTTTTTGAAAAAGAAAAAAAATCATAAATATCCCTCTGTAATACCAGGTGCTGTAAGCATTTTTGTTTTACTAAAAAACTAAGAAAAAATTAACTAAGAACAATGTTTGAGTGTCTTAAATATGCCTCTGTAATACCAGGTGCTGTAAGCATTTTTGTTTTACTAACATTTTTTGAAAAAGAAAAAAAAATTATGAGTGTCATAACTATCCTGCTGTAATGCCAGGGGCTGAAAGCATTTAAACAAAAAAAGGAAAAAAAATTGAGTGTCTTAAATATCCCTCTGTAATACCAGGCTGTGCTGTAAGCCTTTTTGTTTTACTAACATTTAAAAAAAAAAAAATGCATGAGTGTCTTAAATATCCCTCTGTAATACCAGGTGCTGAAAGCATTTTTGTTTTACTAACATTCTTTTTTAATAAAGAAAAAAAAAATATGAGTGGTCTTAAATATCCCACTGCAATACCAGGTGCTGTAAGCATTTTTGTTTTTCTAAAAAAACAAAGAAAAAAAAACAAAGAAAAATATTTGAGTGTCTTAAATATCCCACTAAAATCAATACCAGGTGCTGTAAGCATTTTTGTTTTACTAACATTAAAAAAAAAAAAAAATGCATGAGTGTCTTAAATATCCCACTGCAATACCAGGCGCAGTAAGCATTTTTGTTTTACTAACATTTTTTGAAAAAGAAAAAAAAATTATGAGTGTCATAACTATCCTGCTGTAATGCCAGGGGCTGAAAGCATTAAAAAGAAAAAGAAAAAAAATTGAGTGTCTAAAATATCCCACTGCAATACCAGGTGCTGCATGCATTTTTGTTTTACTAAAAAAAACTAAGAAAAATGTTTAAGTGTCTTAAATATCCCACTGCAATACCAGGTGCTGTAAGCATTTTTGTTTTACTAATAATTTTTGAAAAAGAAAAGAAAATTATGAGTGCACTGTAAAAAAATGCTGTAAAATAACGGTCAAATTTTGACAGTAACATGCTGTTTTCCAATGAAACAGTAATATACCGTAGAAAACAATGCAATCTGGGTAATGTTTTCATTTTCGAGAAAAAGGCCAACGGGAATATACTGTGAATTAACAGCACTCGAAGTCGACACACAGAGGCTGTGCCCAAAATCACACCCTATACCCTCATTCACTATTCCCTACACTAGTTTACTGATAAAGACCACTAGACAGTGAATTCATACACTGATGAACACCAGCTGATATCACTGAAGGACAGAGAACATGAACAGAAAAAAGTTGATTTCATCAACTGAAGATAAAAGAAGACATTAAATCTCTGAAGATCTCAGCAGAGAAGGATTAAACAACTCCACAAACAGCATTACCAGCTTCACACATTACTAACCAGACTGACTTTATTTCTGTCACACGTCTACAGAAGCTCTTATTGAGAATTAACAGAGGTTGTTTTATGGTTTCTTTTGACGTTACCATTATGGTGACCAGTGTTTGCTTTAGTTGGGCTCTTGACCCTTGATACTAACACTGGTGTTTTTCTCGCTGATTTAATGATGTGTTTTAAATACATTTGTTATAGCAAACAAAGCTGAGAAGAAACATAAAAAGATGGTGTTGACTATTTATTAATGGTCTGCTTCACTGAGGTTACTCAAGGTTTAATCTAGAATGTGTTTTATTTTTTTATGGTATGCCATTTTATGGAATGAGATATATCAGTGTGACAACAGTCACATCATTTGAAGAGCATGAACACAGTTTGTGGCCAAAACATCAGTGCCATTCAGACTTGAGATCAAGAATTGGCGTATGAATCTCAACAATGGTGATGATCAAAAGCGGCATGCTGCAATGCATGCTGGGTACCAGCATTGTTCAAAAATCGTCCTTGACTCCCAGCATGCATTGCGGTATGAATGAATTATGCTGCTGAATAGCCTAGTTATTTCCTTTAATTCTCACTATTTAGCTTTATTTTTGGTGTTGTTTTTGTGTTGACTTTTAGTAGTGTTTTGTGAAGTTGATGAGTTGATCTGTTCATCTGTTGTGTTTATTGTCACCATTGTTGAGATTCATATGCTGATTCTTCATCCCTATGTCAGTCTACAGCTCACCACAGATTAAACCATTTTTGAAAATCATGAGTTTAAAAATACATAATAACTGATTCGTAATCCCTGCTTGATATTTTGCAGAAATCTCACAGATTGATATCGTACAATAACGGTAAAACTATGTATTTTTAAAACAATGGGTTTGTGTAGGGATTGACTAACAAGCTAAGCATCCATTATGATTATGTCATAAGCAAAACATAACCAGTGACACCAGTTCACACTTTTCTCATGGCTATTTCTTGCTATAACAAATGTGTCTAAGAAACACAGATACAACAACCACAGAAAACCCTTTTCAAAGTCAAGGGTCAAGAGCCCAACTGAAGCAAACACTGATCACCATAATGGTGACCAAACATAATCAATTAAACATCAACACCAAAAGATCTGTTAATTCTCAATAAGAGCTTCTGTAGACGTCTGACAGAATGTGGTTAGTAATGTGTGAAGCTGGTAATGCTGTTTATGGAGTTGTTTAATCCTCCTCTGCTGAGATCTTCAGAGATTTAATGTCTTCTTTTATCTTCAGTTGATTTCATCTAAAGCTGTGGCTGAAGTCAGTTGTAGTTCTTGTGTTTCTCTTTCCTTCAGTGATTCTGAAGGTGTTCATCACTAATTCTCAATTATCACTCAATTAATCCCTTAATTATCTCATTAACTTCAACACCGCTTCAATTACTCTAATACTCTGTAGTGTGGACACATGTAAGTGTTCATTTAAAACTGAAGATTTTGCTGTTTAAAGGGTTAAAGGGATAAGATGAAAAAAAACCCCAGAGTGAAACGTAAATTAAAGGTAAGCAACTGTAAATTAATTTACGGAAAGTACTGTAAAAAAACAGCAATCTACTGGCAACCAGAGCTGCCAGTAGATTACCGTTAAATCAAGGAAAAAACAGTAATATACTGTAAAACATAACATGATGAATAACACCAGATGAATCGAGATATTATGACTGAAATATTACTGAAAGTTAATAGAAAAAAGTTTTGCAAATCCAGTAACTGATAAGGAGAGTACATATTCAAATGATCTCTGTTTATGTGTTGTTGCAGAAGGTGATATAGAAGAGATCTTAGTTTAATGAATTAGTTTTGCGGGTCACCATTGTGCTGGAGAGTACCTCTTGTGCTTCAGTCCAGGATGAGCAGAGAAACACTGATGATATGCTGTCTGATGCTTTATTTAAAGGCAGTGGCTGTGTTTGCTGATGCAGTTATGAACTGTTTGTTGATTTGGCTCATGTGTGCTGTTGCTAATGATGAACTGCAAAGATTGAAGTTAAAGTCATATTCTTTAAGTATTTCACTACTCATTACGACACATAACATGTTTGCAGTTTATATTTATGTTAAGAAATGTTCCTTTTCAGTGGATTCAAATGAAATAAGTTTACAGTACAAACAGCATAAAAATACTTGTTTTAAAATGAGAACTGTTTTAAGCGATCAGTTTTCCAAATGAAGAGAGATCATTTCATGGTATTATTACGGTAAAATACTGTAAAAAAGGAGAGCTGTAAATAAACAGTAGAGGGCTGTAAATGAACAGTACATTGCTGGCAACCACAGCTGCCAGTAGATTACCATTATTTTACAGCACAATTTTTTACAGTGTAGTTATAAAACGTTCAAATTTACAGTACAGCTGTACATTCACAAAATTTAGAAAGAGGAAACAACAGCTTAAAACAAATAAAACATAAGGCCTGACACATTATGGCGTTACATAATGCAAATGCCCATAGAATGCACTTTTACATTTAGAGGCAATGCTCTTTTGAAACTTAATTCATTATGATGTCCATCACCCACACATTGCACTCTAAGACTTTATTAATTTTGGATCTGAAATCAGGATAACTGTCATAGAAAACTGACAGCTCCAAGACACAACCACAAGTGTGTGCAACTGGGCGTCGTTGGAAACCTTGAATCTGTGTGAAATTGATGAGGATAGTTTTTCCCAAAAAAAGATCAGAGCCAGTGCAGAATCTAAGAAACCGAGACAGACCCGGTGTGCTACATTCCCGAAGGTAAGTGGTTAAATACCTTTGAATCTCCCTCTGCTGGGTATTCATGTTCTCTGGGAAATAAATAACCCTCAGAACCTTTCTCACAGTGGGCTGCAATTTTTCATACACAATGGAAATGTCATCAAGATGACTGATGGTAGTGCCCACTGCTCAATGACAAAGGCAGGCTCTTGAATCTGTTTTTTGTGGGCAAGTTCTTGTAATATTTCCACTGGATTGTTCTCTGTTGGTGTTTTGCGACAGCTATGACCATCCAAAACTTCCAGTAGCTCTTCTTTGTCAACATTGTTGAAGTCAGATTGCCATGCTTCAAAAACTACACGTTCTGATTCTGGAACAAATTTCAGGAAATTCTCAATGACATTGCTTTTAGCACTCCCAAAAGCAGCCTGCTCCAGGATTACTGGAGCTATTTTCAGAGGAAGATACTTTTCTTTTAGCCACCCAAAGGCAATTATCCGGCCTACACTTTCCCAATGTATTTGTCCAAAGTCATGCCGAAGGAAAGGCACCTTGAAAGAGCTGCCCATAGTGCACTGTTCATAAAACTCATTCCAGAACTCAGAAAGACAGTCTCTCACAACTCCTCCTTCATCATGACCTCTCTCAAGTTTTCCATCTGGTGCAATAAGTCGAATTTTTATTTCACACCCCAACACACTTTCATCCAAAAAATGAGCAATGAGTTCTGGGAGGACCTGACCACGGTGGACAACTAAGATCCTATTTTTTTGTTCACTATTTGCCATGTTGTTCAGAGGTGAAAGAGGTAATGTGTCATCCAAAATTTGATCCTCCACATTAAAAATGTCTTCAGTGACAAATGTGACAGTGTTGATGTCATCCAAAGCATGCTCACCAAGGTTGGAGGAATGTATCTCAGTGGAATAAAGGAAAGACATCTCTGGTTCCATGTTGCTCCCAATGTAAACCACATCTGTATTTCCAGATCTTTCAGCTGCCATTTTTGGTGAACTGTTCAGTTCTTGTGTAGTGTGAGCCACATCCATTTCCTGTTGCATATGTGAGCCAGAGATACTTTTCTTCTTTGTTGTGAGGTAGAACCTTAAAAGGGACAATCTGGTGTCGGCATACAGTTTTCCAACTGTAATGTCTTCATCTATAGACATTTCATTGTAATCCTTTAAATCTACCTCAAACTCACTGATGTCTCCCTCAGGGCTTTTTCCATCATCAAAAAACAGCTTGACTGCTTGCTGGATCAAATCAGATTTCTTAGATTCTTTTGGTACATCTACTTTTCGTGTGCCACCACCTCTTCTTGTTCTCACTTGTTTGAAGGTTTCATTTCCTGTATCGTAATTCATCCATCCTAATTCTACCTTTCTCATATTCTTTTGAGCATTCTTTGCTGTGTGTTTTTGACTTGTTGTGGCAGAATCATCACACTTACGTTTTTGGGATATTTTAGATTTCAATCGCTCAAAAAGTTTTGATTTCCTGTTATTGGGGTCATTCTTGTTGCTGGCTTTCTGTCTGCAAAATCCCAAAATGGCCAAACGATCACCATATAATGGAAAGTATGTCTTTAGCTGTTCATCTGTCATTAGTTCGATGACACTGGCATCAATCTAGAAAAAAAAGGAAATGCAGGTTAAATATTTGACACTTTGAGTTTGTATGTCAACATACAATTTTCACTGATCAATGCTAGATGCAATGTTTTTTCATTTAATACTATAAATATTAAATTGGTTCACTTCCAAAGGAAAACTTCCTGATATTTTACTCACCCCCATCCCATCCACGATGTTCATGTCTTTCTTTCTTCAGATGGAAAGAAATTAAATTTTTTGAGGAAAACATTCCAGGATTTTTCTGCATGATCCCCACTGAGGAATAGAGTCTTATCTAGCAAAACGATTTGTCATTTTCAAGAAAAAGTTATATACTTTTTAACCTCAAATGCTCGACTTAAGTGTTTCCTTCTTCATGACATATCACAGCAGGCACAGTATGTCAATGTGACATCAGGAAGACATTGGATTTTGGTTGAAATGATTAACTGGTTTGACGTCTAAATCCAAAGTTTGTTTCACGTCAAGTTCCAAAGTTGGGCAGACGTTGAATTTTGGTTAGAATAAACACCCCCCAAAAAATTACACTTATAGCCAGCTTCACTTATTACTAACCAGATCGACTATTTCTGACATCTACAGATCCAGGCATCTACAGAAGTTCTTATTGAGAATCACCAGAGGTTTAGATGTTAATATTTTATTGAAAATTCAGTCATCATTATGGTGATGAGTGTTTGCTTTAGTTTGGACCTTGATTTGACCTTTTAACATTAGTTTTTCTCTTGTTGCTGTAACTTTGTTTGCTCCTCCACAAAAATGCACCTGGTGAAAAGTGTTGTGAAATAGGGTGTGATGTTTAAATAAGTTTAAGAAAAGCATTAATGATATAAAGTAGATGAAATAGTATTTCGGTTTTAAGCTTTAAGAGATCTCGCGAGCTGAAGTGTGTCATGGAGTTTGTTCGTCAATGTGTGACGCATCTCCTCCACAAGCCGCTGCTGAAAATGTTGTTTAAATAAAAAAGGTGTAGAATGTGATGTTTAAATAAGTTTAAGAAGAATATTAAGGATATGAAGTAGATTAAATAGTATTTTTTTAAGCGTTGAGGGTTTTCTCGCGAGCTGAAGCTTTGCACCGTCCAGAGTTTCGTTCGTCAGTCTGTCTGCGAGAGTGTTCGTGTGTGTGTGTGTGTGTGTGTGTGTGTGTGTGGTTGTCAGTGTGGGTGCGCAATGCGTTTGTGCGTGCGCAAGGAAGTTAGTGAATCCTCTCTGTCTGTGTAAATGTATTAAAACAATAAAAGGATTCTCTATCTCTAGAAACAGTGTATCTGTGGAGATGTGACCAGTTTAACACTCACTAGTGTATCCTCTGATTATCTTATCAGTAAAATGACTACCGGTAGAGCAATCGTTAGGTGTTATGTAAAGGCGATTCTTCTTTTCTCTAGACATAGTGTCTGTGGAGATGTGACCAGTTTAACACGCTAGATAAAATAGGATAATGCTTATTGTCTCGGATCTGATATGGTATGCTTACAGCAAACTGAATAGAACAATAGTTTAGGAAGTCTTGAAGGTGTCATGCATCTCACAAAAGAAGGAATATCTTCCTTTCTCTTGACAAAAGTGTCTCTATCCTGTTTTTTTCTGTGTGTCTTTACGTGGATGAGTAAAATGTAGAGAAACAGTAAAGTTTTAAAATATTTTAGAACTGTTTTAAATTAGTTTAAATTTAATAGTAATCAATCAATCAATCAATCAACTTTATTTATATAGCGCTTTTACAATGACGATTGTTTCAAAGCAGCTTCACAGTGTTAAACAGGACAACATTGCAACAAAATTTGATTTGGCTAGTTTAATTTGGATAGTTTATAGAATTATATATGACCAAATTAATAAATTCAATTTGTATATTTAGTTGAGTAACTTGGATCATAATTTGAGTGTCCCCAACTGAGCAAGCCATGCCAAAGGCGACAGTGGCAAGGAACCAAAACTCCATCAGGGCATGATGGAGAAAAATAAACCTTGGGAGAAACCAGACTCAGTCGGGGTGCCAGTTCTCCTCTGGCCTATTATTAACAGTGTATAATTATTACTCTGGCAACCTTGTAGGTCATAAATCATATTAGATAGGAATATTCGAAATTTTGGGTATGGCCTTGACGAGGCGGGCTCATTTAGGATGGCGCGTCGATTACACAGAATATGAATACTTGAAAGATCGGAGTTATTGCGCCGAGACGGGTTAATTGAGGATGACGTTCGGTGAGGCAAATTCAGAGGAGACACTAATGGACACGGTCTCAGCAGACACTCCAGGATGAGCTGGTCATGTCCAGATGCAGGTCCACCATCCGATCCGGACACGGCCTGGATCCGCCGACTGCAGTAAACCTCGGGATAAACAGAGAGACTAACATTAGTGTGGATGCTCTTTTTATGATGTAACGAGTACATCAGGTGTTATGGGAAGTGTTCCCGGTTCCGGCTGACCTAGTTAATGCAGCCTAACAATCAATCATTTGATTTGAATAAAGAAAGTTAAAAATGTTCTATGTGTATGCCATAGTAAAGAGATGTGTTTTTAGTCTAGATTTAAACTGACAGAGTGTGTCTGCTTCCCGAACAATGCTAGGAAGACTGTTCCAGAGTTTAGGTGCTAAATAGGAAAAGGATCGACCGCCTGCAGTTGATTTAGATATTCTAGGTATTTTCAACTGGCCAGAGTTTAGAGACCGCAATTGACGTGATGGAGTATAATGTGTTAAGAGCTCACTTAAGTACTGGGGAGCTAAACCATTTATTGCTTTATAAGTAATAAGCAAGATTTTAAAATGTATGCGATGTTTAAAAGAGAGCCAGTGCAGTGTTGACAGAACTGGACTAATATGATCGTACTTCCTGGTTCTAGTAAGAACTCGAGCTGCTGCGTTTTGGACCAGCTGGAGTTTATTTATTAGGCGAGCAGGGCAACCACCCAGTAGAGCATTACAATAATCTAGCCTTGAGCTCATGAACGCATGTACTAATTGTTCAGCATTTTGCATTGAAAGCATGTGACGTAATTTAGATATATTTTTAAGATGGTAGAATGCAGTTTTACAGATGCTAGTAACGTGGCTTTCAAACGAAAGATTGGTATCAAAGAGCACACCCAGGTTCCTCACTGACGACGAGGGCTTGACAGAGCAGTCATCGAGGGTTAGACAGTATTCTAGGGCACTACTTGAGCTTTTCTGTCCGATAATTAAAAACTCAGTTTTATCTGAATTAAGTTGCAGGAAATTACTATTCATCCAATTATTAATATCAGCTATGCATTCCGTTAATCTTGTGAATTGGTAAGTTTCTTCAGGGTGTGAAGAAATATAGAGCTGAGTATCATCAGCATAACAATGAAAACTAACGCCATGCTTCCTAATGATATCTCCCAGTGGTAGCATATACAGGGTGAAAAGCAACGGTCCTAACACTGAGCCTTGCGGTACTCCATACTGAACTTGTGATCGGTGTGACATCTCTTCATTTACTGCTACAAACTGATAGCGGTCAGATAAGTAAGATTTAAACCATGCCAATGCAGTTCCACTAATGCCAACATAATTTTCGAGTCTATTCAAAAGAATATTGTGATCGATAGTATCGAATGCAGCGCTAAGATCGAGTAACACTAATAGAGAGATACAACCACGATCAGATGATAAGAGTAAATCATTTGTAACTCTAATTAGAGCAGTCTCAGTACTATGATACGGCCTAAATCCTGACTGGAAATCCTCACATATACCATTTCTTTCTAAAAAGGAACATAATTGTGAAGACACAGCCTTTTCTAATATTTTTGATAGAAGGTAGATTCGAGATTGGTCTGTAATTGACTAATTCTTTAGGATCAAGTTGCGTTTTTTTAATAAGTGGTTTAATTACAGCCAACTTAAAAGTTTTTGGTACATATCCTAATGTCAAGGATGAATTAATAATAATAAGCAGAGGATCTATGACCTCTGGAAGCATCTCTTTTTATAGCCTAGTCGGTATAGGGTCAAGCATACATGTTGTTGATTTTGATGATTTAACAAGTTTAGCCAATTCTTCTCCTCCTATAGCAGTGAATGAGTGTAATTTTTCCTCAGTGAGACTACAATGTTCTGTCTGAAGTGATACTGTAGTAGACGGCTGCATGGTTATAATTTTATTCCTAATGTTATCAATCTTACTAGTAAAGAATGTTAATAAAGTCATTACTGCTGTGTTGTTTACAAACGTCAGAAGTTGAAGCTTTATCCTTTGTTAATTTAGCCACTGTATCGAATAAATACCTAGGGTTGTGTTTGTTTTCTTCTAAAAGAGTTGAGAAGTACACTGTAAAAAATGTACCGTAGAATTTACAGGATTTTACTGGCAAAAAAGTTGCCAATAAAATCCTGTAAAAATGTTGTTCACTGCTGTAAAATGGATTACAGTATAATACATAAATCAATTTACAGTTAATTATTGTATGCGAAATACAGTAATTTGTAGTGTTTTTTACAGTAACATTGAATTAAACTTGTATTTTATTTTACAGCAATATTTTGTAATTTCACTTAAGTACAGTATTGACCTGCACTGTAAAAAATTGTGCTGTAAAATAACGGTAATCTACTGGCAGCTGTGGTTGCCAGCAATGTACTGTTAATTTACAGCCCTCTACTGTTTATTTACAGCTCTCTTTTTTTACAGTATGTTACCGTAATAATACCATGAAATTACCATTTGGAAAAACTGATCGCTTAAAACAGTTCTCATTTTAAAACAAGTATTTATATGGTGTTTGTACTGTAAACTTATTTCAATTAAATCCACTGAAAAAGAACATTTTTTAATATAAATATAAACTGCAAACATGTTATGTGTCGCAATGAGTAGTGAAATATGACTTTAACTTCAATCTTTGCTGTTCATCATTAGCAATAGCACATGTGCCAAATCAACAAACACCTCATAACTTCATCAGCAAACACAGCCACTGCCTTTAAATAAAGCATCAGACAGCATATCAACAGTGTTTCTCTGCTCATCCTGGACTGAAGCACAGGCGCTACTCCAGCACAATGGTGACCATAAAACAAATTCATTCAACTAAGATTTCTTCTATATCACCTTCTGCAACAACACATAAACACAGTTCATTTGAATATTTACTCTCCTTGTCAGTTACTGACTTTGCACATCTTTTTTCTAATAACTTTCAGTAATATTTCAGTAAACATTTCTCGATTCATCTGGTGTTATTCATCATGTTATGTTTTACAGTATATTACTGTTTTTTCCCCTGATTTAACGGTAATCTACTGGCAGCTCTGGTTGCCAGTAGATTGCTGTTTTTTTACAGTACTTTTCCGTAAATTAATTTACAGTTGCTTACCGTTAATTTACGTTTCACTCTGGGGTTTTTTTCATCTTATCCCTTTAACCCTTTAAACCCCACAGCAAAATCTTAGGTTTTAAATGAACACTTATATGTGTCCACACTACAGAGTGTTAGAGTAATTGAAGCGGTGTTGAAGTTAATGAGATAATTAAGGGATTAATTGAGTGATAATTGAGAATTAGTGATGAACACCTTCATAATCGCTGAAGGAAAGAGAAACACAAGAACTACTGCCACAGCCTTAGATGAAATCAACTGAAGACATTAAATCTCTGAAGATCTCAGCAGAGGAGGATTAAACAACTCCACAAACAGCATTACCAGCTTCACACATTACTGACCAGACTGACTTTATTTCTGTTAAACATCTACAGAAGCTCTTATTGAGAATTAACAGATCTTTTGGTGTTGATGTTTAATTGATAATGTTTGGTCACCATTATGGTGATCAGTGTTTGCTTCAGTTGGGCTCTTGACCCGTGACTTTGCAATGGATTTTCTTTGGCTGCTGTATCTGTGTTTCTTAGACACATTTGTTATAGCAATAAACAGCCATGAAAAAAGTGTGAACAGGTGTCACTAGTTATGTTTTGCTTATGACCTAATCATAATGGGATGCTTAGTTTGTTAGTCTGATCCCTAAACAAATCCATTTTTTTAAAAATACATAGTTTTACCGTTATATTACGATAGCAATCAGTGACACTTCTACAAAATATAAAGCAGTGATAAGGAATCAATTATGAAGGTTATTTTTTAAACTCAATTATTTTTTAAACTTATGATTTTAACTCATGATTTAATCTGCAAAGAGTTTTAGACTGACATAGAGATGAAGAATCAGCATATGAATCTCAACAATGGTGACAATAAACACAACAGATTAACAGATCAACTCATCAACTTCACAAAACACTACTAAAAGTCAAAAACAACACCAAAATAAAGGTAAATAGTGAGAATTAAAGGAAATAACCAGGCTATTCAGCAGCATAATTTATTCATACCGCAATGCATGCTGGGAGTCATGGACGATTTTTGAACAACGCTGTTACCCAGCATGCATTGCAGCATGAAGCTTTTGTTCGTCACCATTGTTGAGATTCATACACCGATTCTAGATCTCTATGTGAATCTGAATTGCACTTATGTTCAAAATGTTTTGGCCACAAACTGTTTTCATGCTCTTCAAATGATCTGATTGTTGTAATACTGATTGATCTCATTCCGTAAAATGGCATACTGAAAAACAACATTCTAGATTAAATCTTGAGTAATCCCAGTGAAACAAACAGTCAACATCATCTTATGTTTCCTCTTGGCTTTGTGTGCTATAACAAATGTATTTAAAACACATCTCTAAAGCAGTGAGAGAAACATTAAAGTTAGTTTCAATGGTCAAGAGCCCAACTAAAGCAAACACTGATCACCATAATGGTAACGTCAAAAGATTTGGAGTTGTTTAATCCTCCTCTGCTGAGATCTTCAGAGATTTGATGTCTTCTTTTATCTTCAGTTAATGAAATCAACTTTTTTTCTGTTCATGTTTCCCTTTCCTTCAGTGATATCAGCTGGTGGTCATCAGTGTGTGAGTTCACTCTGTCTAGTGGTCTATATCAGTAAACTAGTGTAGGGAATAGTGAATGAGGGTATAGGGTGTGATTTGGAGCACAGCCTCTGTGTGTCGACTTCGAGTGATGTTAATTCACAGTATATTCCCGTTGGCCTATTGCTCGAAAATGAAAATATTACCCAGATTGCATTGTTTTCTACGGTATATCACTGTTTTATTGGAAAACAGGATGTTACTGTCAAAATTTGACCGTTATTTTACAGCATTTTTTTACAGTGTATTAATTCACAGTATATTCCCGTTGGCCTTTTTCTCGAAAATGAAAATATTACCCAGATTGCATTTTTTTCTACGGTATATTACTGTTTTATTGGAAAACAGCATGTTACTGTCAAAATTTGGCCGTTATTTTACAGCATTTTTTTACAGTGTGTGGTTGCCAGCAATGTACTGTTTATTTACAGCTCTCCATTTTTACAGTATGTTGCCGTAATAATACCATGAAATTAACTCTCTTCATTTGGAAAACTGATCGCTTAAAACAGTTCTCATTTTAAAGTATTTTTGTACTGTAAACTTATTTCATTTGAATCCACTGAAAAAGAACATTTCTTAATATAAATATAAACTGCAAACATGTTATGTGTCGTAATGAGTAGTGAAATACTTAAGAAATATGACTTTAACTTCAATCTTTGCAGTTCATCATTTGCAGTAGCACACACGTATGAGCCAAATCAACAATCAGCTCATAACTGCATCAGCAAACACAGCCACTGCCTTTAAATATAGCATCAGACAGCACATCATCAGTATTTCTCTGCTCATCCTGGACTGAAGCACAGGCGCTACTCTCCAGCACAATGGTGACCCATAAACTAATTCATTAAACTAAGATCTCTTCTATATCATCTTCTGCAACAACACATCAACACAGATCATTTGAATATTTACTCTCCTTATCAGTTACTGACTTTGCACAACTTTTTTCTATTAACTTTCACTAATATTTCAGTGAAAATATCTTGAATCATCTGGTAAATCTGACTGTTATGTTTCACAGTATATTGCTGTTCTTTCCTTGATTTAACGATAATCTACTGGCAGCTCTGGTTGCCAGTAGATTGCTGTTTTTTACAGTACTTTTCCGTAAATTAATTTACAGTTGCTTACCGTTAATTTACTGTTTCACTCTGGGGTTTTTTTTCATCTTATCCCTTTAACCCTTTAAACCCCACAGCAAAATCAGTTTTAAAAGAATACTTATATGTGTCCACACTACAGAGTGTTAGAGGAATTGAAGCAGTATTGAAGTTAAGAGATAATTAAGAGATCAATTAAGTGATAATTGAGAATTAGTGATGAACACCTTCAGAATCACTAAAGGAAAGAGAAACTCAAGAACTACAACTGACTTCAGCCACAGCCTTAGATGAAATCAACTGAAGATAAAAGAAGACATTAAATCTCTGAAGATCTCAGCAGAGGAGGATTAAACAACTCCACAAACAGCATTACCAGCTTCACACATTACTAACCACACTGACTTTATTTCTGTCAGACGTCTACAGAAGCTCTTATTGAGAATTAACAGATATTTTGGTGTTGATGTTTAATTGATATTGTTTGGTCACCATTATGGTGATCAGTGTTTGCTTCAGTTGGGCTCTTGACCCTTAACTTTGCAACAATGGTTTTTCTGTGGTTGCTGTAAGTGTGCTTCTTAGACACATTTGTTGTAGCAAGAAATAGCCATGGAAAAGTATGAACAGGTGTCACTGGTTATGTTTTGGTTATGACATAATCATATTGGTATGCTTAGTGTGTTAGTCTATTCCCATAAACAAACCCGTTGTTTTAAAAATACAGTTTCGCTCTTATTGTATGATATCAATTGGTGACACTTCTGCAAAATATCAAGCAGGGATTAGGAATCAGTTATGAAGGATTTTTTAAACTCATGATTTTCAAAAATGGTTTAATCTGCGGTGTGCTTTAGACTCACATAGACATGAAGAATCAGCATATGAATCTCAACAATGGTGACAATAAACACAACAGATGAACAGATCAACTCATCAACTTCACAAAACACTACTAAAAGTCAACACAAAAACAACACCAAAAATAAAGGTAAATAGTAAGAATTAAAGGAAATAACCAGGCTATTCCGCAGCATCATTTATTCATACCGCAATGCATGCTGGGAGTCATGGACAATTTTTGAACAACGCTTGTACCCAGCATGCATTGCGGCATGAAGCTTTTGATCGTCACCATTGTTGAGATTCATACGCCGATTCTTTATTACTATGTGAATCTGAACAGTACTGATGTTCAAAATGTTTTGGCCACAAAATGTTTTCATGCTTTTCAAATTATCTGATTGTTGTAACACTGATTGATCGCATTCCATAAAAAGAAAGACCATAAAAAAATATATATATAAAACACATTCTAGATTCAACTTCGAGTAATCTCAGTGAAGCAGACCATTTATAAATAGTCAACATCATCTTTTTACATTTCCTCTCGGCTTTGTTTGCTATAACAAATGTATTTAAAACACATCATTAAAGCATCCAGAGAAACACTAATGTTAGTATCAAGGGTCAAGAGCCCAACTAAAGCAAACACTGATCACCATAATGGTAACGTCAAAAGAAACCATAACACAACCTCTGTTAATTCTCAATAAGAGCTTCTGTAGTCGTCTGACAGAAATAAAGTCAGTGTGGTTAGTAATGTGTGAAGCTGGTAATGCTGTTTGTGGAGTTGTTTAATCCTCCTCAGCTGAGATCTTCAGAGATTTAATGTCTTCTTTTATCTTCAGTTGATGAAATCAACTTTTTCTGTTCATGTTTCTCTTTCCTTCAGTGATATCAGCAGGTGTTCATCAGTGTGTGAGTTCACTCTGTCTAGTGGTCTATATCAGTAAACTAGTTTAGGGAATAGTGAATGAGGGTATAGGATGTGATTTGGAGCACAGCCTCTGTGTGTCGACTTCGAGTGATGTTAATTCACAGTATATTCCCGTTGGCCTTTTGCTCGAAAATGAAAATATTACCCAGATTGCATTGTTTTCTACGGTATATTACTGTTTTATTGGAAAACAGCATGTTACTGTCAAAATTTGGCCATTATTTTACAGCATTTTTTTTACAGTGTAAGCAGATCTAGCAGTTTTTATGGCCTTTCTGTATGCAATCATGCTCTCTTTCCACAAATTGCGAAAAACCTCCAGTTTTGTTTTCTTCCAGCTGCGCTCCATTTTTCTGGCTGCTGTTTTAAGGGCCCGAGTGTGCTCGTTGTACCACGGCGTTGGATTATTTGCTTTAATCTTCTTTAAGCGCCGAGGAGCAACTACACTGTAAAAAAATGCTGTAAAATAACGGTCAAATTTTGACAGTAACATGCTGTTTTCCAATAAAACAGTAATATACCGTAGAAAACAATGCAATCTGGGTAATATTTTCATTTTCGAGCAAAAGGCCAACGGGAATATACTGTGAATTAACATCACTCGAAGTCGACACACAGAGGCTGTGCTCCAAATCACATCCTATACCCTCATTCACTATTCCCTAAACTAGTTTACTGATATAGACCACTAGACAGAGTGAACTCACACACTGATGAACACCTGCTGATATCACTGAAGGAAAGAGAAACATGAACAGAAAAAAAGTTGATTTCATTAACTGAAGATAAAAGAAGACATCAAATCTCTGAAGATCTTAGCAGAGGAGGATTAAACAACTCCACAAACAGCATTACCAGCTTCACACATTACTAACCAGACTGACTTTATTTCTGTCAGATGTCTACAGAAGCTCTTATTGAGAATTAACAGAGGTTGTGTTATGGTTTCTTTTGACATTACCATTATGGTGATCAGTGTTTGCTTTAGTTGGGCTCTTGACCATTGAAACAAACTTTAATGTTTCTCTCACTGCTTTAATGATGTGTTTTAAATACATTTGTTATAGCACACAAAGCCAAGAGGAAACATAAGAAGATGATGTTGACTGTTTGTAAATGGTCTGTTTCACTGAGATTACTCAACGTTTAATCTAGAATGTTGTTTTTCATTTTATTTTTTTATGGTATGCCATTTTAAAGGAATGAGATCAATCAGTATTACAACAATCAGATCATTTGAAGAGCATGAAAACAGTTTGTGGTCAAAACATTTTGAACATCAGTGCAATTCAGATTCACATAGAGATCTAGAATCGGTGTATGAATCTCAACAATGGTGACGAACAAAAGCTTCATGCTGCAATGCATGCTGGGTACCAGCGTTGTTCAAAAATCGTCCATGACTCCCAGCATACATTGCGGTATGAATAAATTATGCTGCTGAATAGCCTGGTTATTTCCTTTAATTCTCACTATTTACCTTTATTTTGGTGTTGTTTTGACTTTTAGTAGTGTGAAGTTGACGAGTTGATCTGTTAATCTGTTGTGTTTATTGTCACCATTGTTGAGATTCATATGCTGATTCTTCATGTCTATGTCAGTCTAAAACTCACCGCAGATTAAATCATGAGTTAAAATCATAAGTTTAAAAAATAATTGAGTTTAAAAAATAACCTTCATAGTTGATTCTTTATCACTGCTTTATATTTTGTAGAAGTGTCACTGATTGCAATCGTACAATAACGGTAAAACTATGTATTTTTAAAACAATGGATTTGTTTAGGGATCAGACTAACAAACTAAGCATCCCATTATGATTATGTCATAAGCAAACATAACCAGTGACACCTGTTCACACTTTTTTCATGGCTGTTTCTTGCTATAACAAATGTCTCTAAGAAACACAGATACAGCAGCCAAAGAAAATCCATTGCAAAGTCAAGGGTCAAGAGCCCAACTGAAGCAAACACTGATCACCATAATGGTGATCAAATATTATCAATTAAACATCAACACCAAAAGATCTGTTAATTCTCAATAAGAGCTTCTGTAGACATCTGACAGAAATAAAGTCAGTCTGGTCAGTAATGTGTGAAGCTGGTAATGCTGTTAGTGGAGTTGTTTAACCCTCCTCTGCTGAGATCTTCAGAGATTTAATGTCTTCAGTTGATTTCATCTAAGGCTGTGGCAGTAGTTCTTGTGTTTCTCTTTCCTTCAGCGATTATGAAGGTGTTCATCACTAATTCTCAATTATCACTCAATTAATCCCTTAATTATCTCATTAACTTCAACACCACTTCAATTACTCTAACACTCTGTAGTGTGGACACATATAAGTGTTCATTTAAAACCTAAGATTTTGCTGTGGGGTTTAAAGGGTTAAAGGGATAAGATGAAAAAAACCCCAGAGTGAAAAGTAAATTAACGGTAAGCAACTGTAAATTAATTTACGGAAAAGTACTGTAAACAGCAATCTACTGGCAACCAGAGCTGCCAGTAGATTACCGTTAAATCAAGGAAAAACAGTAATATACTGTAAAACATAACATGATGAATAACACCAGATGAATCGAGATATGTTTACTGAAATATTAGTGAAAGTTAATAGAAAAAAGATGTGCAAAGTCAGTAACTGATAAGGAGAGTACATATTCAAATGAACTGTGTTTATGTGTTGTTGCAGAAGGTGATATAGAAGAAATCTTAGTTGAATTAATTAGTTTTGCGGGTCACCATTGTGCTGGAGAGTAGCGCCTGTGCTTCAGTCCAGGATGAGCAGAGAAACACTGATGATATGCTGTCTGATGCTTTATTTAAAGGCAGTGGCTGTGTTTGCTGATGAAGTTATGAGGTGTTTGTTGATTTGGCACATGTGCTATTGCTAATGATGAACAGCAAAGATTGAAGTTAAAGTCATATTTCTTAAGTATTTCACTACTCACATAACATGTTTGCAGATTATATTTATATTAAGAAATGTTCTTTTTCAGTGGATTTAATTGAAATAAGTTTACAGTACAAACACCATATAAAAACTTGTTTTAAAATGAGAACTGTTTTAAGCGATCAGTTTTTCCAAATGGTAATTTCATGGTATTATTACGGTAACATACTGTAAAAAAAGAGAGCTGTAAATAAACAGTAGAGGGCTGTAAATTAACAGTACATTGCTGGCAACCACAGCTGCCAGTAGATTACCGTTATTTTACAGCACAATTTTTTACAGTGTATGTCTTAAAGTGCTAGTAAAGAGAGAGTCAGTAGTTTCTGTTGCAACATCAAGTTCCTCTTGGCTATCTGTAATTCTGAGGAGATGGAACTGATGAGGAAGATTATGTATAAAGCAATCTTTAGTCGCAGCGGTTATAGTCCTGCCATATTTGAAGCGAGGGGATGGCTTTGCAGCCTTAGCTATATTAAGTATACATGATATTAGGTAATGATCTGAGATGTCATCGCTCTGCTGCAGAATTTTAATGGTATCAACATTTAGTCCATGTGACAGTATTAGATCTAAAGTATGATTAAGGCGATGAGTGGGTCCAGATACGTGTTGTCTAACTCCAATAGAGTTTATAATGTCTTTAAATGCCAATCCCAATGCGTCTTTTTCATTGTCAACATGGATATTAAAATCACCAACAATTAGTACTTTATCTGCAGCCAGTACTAACTCTGATAGAAAACCAGCAAATTCTTTGATAAAGTCTGTATTGTGCCCTGGTGGCCTGTATACAGTAGCCAACACAAATGTCAAACGGGATTTATCTTTTACACTACACAATGTTACATAAAGCACCAAAACTTCAAAGGAATTATATTTGAAACTAGACTTCTGAGTAATACTGAAGTTATCATTATAAATTACAGCAACACCTCCCCTTTTCCTTTCAGACGCGGCTCGTGTTTATAACAATAATCTTGGGGAGTGGACTCATTTAAAGTAATGTAGTCGTCAGGTTTTAGCCAGGTTTCTGTCAAACACAGCACATCTAGGTTATGATCTATAATCATATCATTAACAATAAGCGTTTTTGGCGAAAGGGATCGAATATTCAGCAACCCGAGATTTATCAATTGTTCATCCGTATTATATCTGTTGTTTATTTGTTGGACATCAATTAAATTTTTACTGTTGAATGGTTTTGATGGTTTTTTGTATTTACTGATTGTGGGCTCACCACCTGCAGGAGGGAGCGTAAGGGGCCGGTGCATAGTGGATCGGGCAACAGCAGTCGGCGAGGCCCCGACGACCCGATCTCTGGACACGGAACCTGGCTTTAGGGACGTGGAATGTCACCTCGTTGGCGGGGAAGGAGCCGGAGCTTGTGCGGGAGGTCGAGAGGTACCGACTAGAGATAGTCGGGCTCACCTCCACGCACAGCTTGGGCTCTGGAACCACACTTCTTGAGAGAGGCTGGACTCTCTACCACTCTGGAGTTGCCCATGGTGAGAGGCGGAGAGCTGGAGTGGGTTTGCTTATAGCCCCCCAGCTCAGCTGCCATGTGTTGGAGTTCACCCCGGTGAACGAGAGGGTCGCTTCCCTGCGGCTTCGAGTCAGGGATAGGTCTCTCACTGTCGTGTGTGCCTACGGGCCAAACGGCAGTGCGGAGTACCCGGCCCTCTTGGAGTCTCTGGGAGGGGTGCTGGAAAGTGCTCCGACTGGAGACTCCATCGTTCTACTGGGGGACTTCAATGCCCACGTGGCAGTGACAGTGACACCTGGAGGGGCGTGATTGGGAGGAACGGCCCCCCTGATCTGAACCCGAGTGGTGTTCTGTTATTGGATTTCTGTGCTAGCCACGGTTTGTCCATAACGAACACCATGTTCAAGCATAAGGGTGTCCATCAGTGCACGTGGCACCAGGACACCCTAGACCGGAGGTCGATGATCGACTTTGTGGTCGTGTCTTTGACACTCGGGTGAAGAGAGGGGCAGAGCTGTCAACTGATCACCACCTGGTGGTGAGTTGGATCCGATGGAGGGGGAGGAGGCTGGACAGACTCGGCAGACCCAAACGCTCGTGAGGGTCTGTTGGGAACGTTTGGCTGAGCCCCCTGTCAGAGAGATCTTCAACTCCCACCTCCGGCAGAACTTCGACCGGATCCCGAGGGAGTCTGGAGATATTGAGTCCGAGTGACCATGTTCTCCACCTCCATTGTCGATGCAGCTGTTCGAGCTGTGGCCGTAAGGTCTCCGGTGCCTGTCGAGGGGCAATCCCGAACCCGGTGGTGGACACCGGAAGTAAGGGATGCCGTCAAGCTGAAGAAGGAGTCCTATCGGGCCTGGCTGGCTTGTGGGACTCCTGAGGCAGCTGACGGGTACCGGCAGGCGCGGGCTGCAGCCCGGGTAGTCGTGGAGGCAAAAATCGGGCCTGGGAGGAGTTCGGTGAGGCCATGGAGAAAGACTATCGGTTGGCCTCAAGAGATTCTGGCAAACCGCTTGACGCCTCAGGAGGGAAGCAGTGCCCTACCAACACTGTTTACAGTCGAGATGGGCACCTGTTGACCTCAACTGGGGATATCATCGGGCGGTGGAAGGAATACTTTGAGGATCTCCTCAATCCCACCGACATGTCTTCCATTGAGGAAGCAGTGGCTGGGGACTCGGAAGTGGACTCGCCCATCACCCGGGCTGAAGTCATCGAGGTGGTTAAAAAGCTCCTCGGTGGCAAGGCACCGGGGGTGGATGAGATCCGCCTGAGTACCTCAAGTCTCTGGATGTTGTGGGGCTGTCTTGGCTGACACGCCTCTGCAACATCGCATGGCGTTGGGGACAGTACCTCTGGACTGGCAGACCGGGTGGTGGTCCTCTTTTCAAGAAGGGGACCGGAGAGTGTGTTCCAACTATAGGGGATCACACTTCTCAGCCTCCCGGAAAGTCTATGCCAGGGTACTGGAGAGGAGAATTCGCCGATAGTGGAACCTCGGATTCAGGAGGAACAGTGTGGTTTTCGCCCGGTCGTGGAACACTGGACCAGCTCTATACCCTTTTCAGGGTGCTGGAGGGTTCATGGGAGTTTGCCCAACCAGTCCACATGTGCTTTGTGGATTTGGAGAAGGCATTCGACCGTGTTCCTCGTGGCATCCTGTGGAGGGTGCTCTGGGAGTATGGGGTTGGCGGCCCCCTGCTTAGGGCTGTTCGTTCCCTGTATGACCGGAGCAAGAGCTTGGTTCGCATTGCCGGCAGTAAGTCAGACCTGTTCGGTGCATGTTGGACTCGGCAGGGCTGCCCTTTGTCACCGGTTCTGTTCATAATTTTATGGACAGAATTTCTAGACGCAGCCAAGGGCCGGAGAGTGTCCGGTTTGGGGACCATACGATTTCCGCTGCTTTTTGCGGATGATGTTGTCGTGTTGGCCTCCTCAAACCAGGACCTT
Organism: Gobiocypris rarus; assembly: GCA_023029165.1. Lineage (NCBI taxonomy): Eukaryota > Metazoa > Chordata > Actinopteri > Cypriniformes > Gobionidae > Gobiocypris > Gobiocypris rarus. The sequence continues at coordinate 4,457,817 of CM040934.1, read as the reverse complement.
CAGCGTGCACTGGGGCGGTTTGCAGCCGAGTGTGAAGCGGCTGGGATGAGAATCAGCACCTCCAAGTCCGAGGCCATGGTTCTCAGTCGGAAAAGGGTGGATTGCCCACTTCAGGTTGGTGGAGAGTTCCTGCCCCAAGTGGAGGAGTTCAGGTATCTTGGGGTCTTGTTCACGAGTGAGGGAAGGATGGAACGAGATCGACAGGCGGATGTGCAGCTTCTGCAGTAATGCAGTCGATGTACCGGTCTGTCGTGGTGAAGAAGGAGCTGAGCTGTAAGGCAAAGCTCTCGATTTACCGGTCGATCTACGTTCCTACTCTCACCTATGGTCATGAGCTGTGGGTCATGACCGAAAGGACAAGATCCCGGATACAGGCGGCCGAAATGAGCTTTCTCCGTAGGGTGGCTGGGCGCTCCCTTAGAGATAGGGTGAGAAGCTCGGTCACTCGGGAGGAGCTCAGAGTAGAGCCGTTGCTCCTCCACATCGAGAGGAGCCAGCTGAGGTGGCTAGGGCATCTATTTCGGATGCCTCCTGGACGCCTTCCCAGGAGGTGTTCCAGGCACGTCCCACCGGGAGGAGGCCCCGGGAAGACCTAGGACACGCTGGAGGGATTACGTCTCCCGGCTGGTCTGGGAACGCCTCGGGGTTCCCCCGGAAGAGCTGGAGGAAGTGGCTAGGAGAGGGAAGTCTGGGCGCCTCTGCTTAGACTGTTGCCCCCGCGACCCGGCCCCGGATAAGCGGAAGATAATGGATGGATGGATGGATGGATGATTCGGGGAACAGACACAGTCTCTATGTGATAATATCTAGGTGAAAGCGTCTCTATGTGCTGGGATTTAGCTGACTCTGGTGACGTGAGACAGCTAGCAGACGGTTGGTTTAGCCAGTTTGTCTGCTTCCTGACCTGGGCCCCAGTGAGTCAAGGTTTAGCTCTAAGATTATGTGCCAAATTACTAGAGAGAAGAGCAGCACCAGCCCGGGTAGGATGAATGCCGTCTATCTTCAACAGGTCGGGTCTGCCCCAAAAACTTTTCCAATTGTCTATGAACCCTATGTTATTTTGCGGACACCACTTAGACAACCAGCCATTGAGTGATGATAATCTGCTAACTATTTCATCACTCCTTTTAACAGGGAGGGGGCCAGATAAACAGACTGCCGGTGACATCGTACTTGCGAGTTTACACACCTCTTTAATGTTAATTTTGGTGATCTCCGACTTACGAAGTCGAACATCATTAGTGTTTTTAGTTTTTAGATCCGCGACTATGCTGTCTCACAGTCACCCAATTGCCCTGCTGCGGGGGCTCAGCCGGAACCAAACAATGAGTGTTCACTAAGCTAGTCGCATCCAAAACAGTATCTAAAGCTGTACCATTCTCACTACTCTCACATAAAGTCTGGATGCGTGTCTCTAAATCTGAAATCTTCTCCGTCAGCCTGATTAATTCCTTACATTTAACACATGTGAAGCCCTGAACGGAGATAGATATGCTAAACATGTAGCATGCAGTGCAAGTGACAATGACAGGAGAAGAAGACATGGCTTACCGTATTTGTTGATGAATCCAAAACTTACCACACAACTATCTCCACTTACTTTGTTTGATGGAGTCTATTTAATAATCCAACTCACCACAGTTGTCTAATGAACTCAGAAAACAGGAGACCCGGGTGCCGGGATGGAAATCTACCAGGCTAGCGAAAAGCTAACACGTGGTAGTAATTTAGATTAAAAGCTAGTGATGTCAAATTTAACTTGATTGGCTATATTAAACAATATATGGTGATGAGTAAGTTATTTTTAGCAGTATAGATAACAAAGAAAATATATCAAATAGAGATTCAAACGCAGCTATACAGAGCTACAAACACTGACGCATGCAGCAGCAGCAGCAGGTAGACTGGAGCAATCGATCAGGGAGCCCTTTACTCATCACTATTAATGCGTTAATAGTGATGAGTAAATGACTCAATATTGTTTACATAGAAAATAGTAAAACTATATGCTTTTCACTTTAGGATCTTCATCTAAAATTACATGAAAAGTTCTTACTAAACATGTCTTACAATCTTTTGGTTTAAAATGGTTTAAAATGCTTACACCGCCCCCTCAATGAAATTATTCACTCGTATACATAATCTTCAGAAACCGGTCTGCAAAAACAACAAAGACACATTTTATGCTCTGCACTCAGTCTGTATCTGTAAAACAAACTTTTGCAAAACCACTAAACACAGTTTTCTGCATTAGACACATCCAACATACATTTCATTTAGAAAACATAACTATTTAAATCAATTCCATCTTTTACTGACTAGCTGATCATGTGTGTAAGCGAAACTCAATTTTTTTGAGAAACAAATTCTCACCCATGCATTTCTATTTATTATTGTAAATATATGCCATCACCTTTATTTCTGTAGCATTTATTCAATAAACATATTTACAAATTCAAATTATAATATAAAGTAGTCCTTCAGCTCAACAAGTCAGTTCAGTCTTTGTAGATTCAGCTCAATAATTGTATCAACTGTACAACAATTGTGTCTGCTTGTGTTTATTTGTGTGTGTGTGTGTGTGTGTGTGTGTGTGTGTGTGTGTGTGTGTGTGTGTGTGTGTGTGTGTGTGTGTGTGTGTGTGTGTGTGTGTGTGTGTGTGTGTGTGTGTGTGTGTGTGTGTGGGCATGTTTTTGTGAAATATCAGGACACAAATGTGTATAATGACATGGACATAAGTATTGCAAAAAGAGGGTGAAATATGAGGACGTTCCCCATGTCCTCACTTTTCAAAATGCTTATAAATCACACAGGATGAGGTTTTTTTCACAGAAAGTAAACTGCACAGTCTCCTGTGATGGTAGGTTTAGGGGCAGGGGCAGTGTAGGGGGATAGAAAATACGGTTTGTACAGTATAAAAACCATTACGCCTGTGGAATGTCCCCACATTTCACAAAAACAAACATGTGTGTGTGTGTGTGTGTGTGTGTGTGTGTGTGTGTGTGTGTGTGTGTGTGTGTGTGTGTGTGTGTGTGTGTGTGTGTGTGTGTGTCTGATTGTTTGCTTGAATGTTTATGTGTCTATGATTGTTTGCTTGAATGTTTATGTGTCTATGATTGTTTGTTTGAATGTTTATAAGCATGTTTGAATGTGTGTTTATTTGTTTGTGTGTATGCTTGTCTGTTTGATTGTTCGTGTGTGTGTGGTGAATGTTTATATGTGGACATGTTCATTTGTTTGTGTGTTTTGAATGTTTATATGTGTCTATGATTGTTTGGTTTGTTTGTGACTGCTTATGCATGTTTGTGTGTTTATTGCAAAATAAAAAATGCACATCTCACTTTAAAATTCTAAGTAAAATATGCCCTATAATTTTAAAAAAGTTTAAACATTTATACTAATGCAAAGGTATGTTAACTAGTCTTTAAACAATACTTAGATTTTTATTTAATATATTTAAAAACAGCAAACATGCTATCTCTTTGGCTGTGTTTTGTGACAAAAACACATATTTTTTTATAAAAAATAAATAAATACTTTTTTTTTTTTTTTATCTTTTGACAAACCTACATTTCAAACTTTTTACCTCAGGTGTTAAACAACACAGGGGAAAGTGTTTTGCACCGTTCCAGACTATTCAGTGATAAATAAGTGATTATTATTTGAGAGTGTTTGACTAAATTGATATTTTTAATAGCACATACCATGTGTCTTCATCAAAGTTTGAGCTTGTTAAACAAAGTTCCAAACTTTTGAAGGTTACATTAGCTTTACCCTGGTGTTATGCACAGATCCCTATGTAATTTGAGTGAATAAATTACGGATCAAACAAGAAAAGTACCATTTTATAATGAATTCAGGAAGAAAAAAATAAATATATATATATATATATATATATATATATATATATATATATATATATATATATATATATATATATATATATATATATATATATATATATATATAAGATATATATATCTTTTGTTTTTTTGGTGTGTTTTCCCTAACTAGAGTTATTCTTCAGATTTAGATTATTTTAAATGTGCAACCACCCTTTTCTTTTGACAAACCAACATTTCAAATTATTACCCAATAATGCAAGGGACCCGCTGGTGTACTTCACATCAGTTGTAATAAAAACATTTTACAATTTGTAAATAGATGTGCTAAACTTCTGTCAGATTGTTAGTGAGTTGTACCAGCATCATTTTAGTGCTATATGTATTTCATGCATAATCTTTATACAACATTTATGCGTACATTTTATTGCAAATGTTTACGGCGTATGATAAAAGAACCATAGCTATAATGAAAACATAATACAGAAATCACCTCTTCTGAGCTATTGGGAAAGTTTCATTATACTGATTGTAAACCACACCACAACAGTAGACTGCAATTTTACTTTACGTTTTCTTTTCTTTTTTAGATGAAGTCTATGAGCATGGTCAAACAGACATAGGAATTAATGTACAAATAAAGTATGTCATGCTGGGTTTTTTTTTTTCTTTCTTCTTTTTTCTCTGTTACATATACGACTGTTACACTAAAAACAAGTCTATCAATTAAGTTGCACATTATATATCAATGATATCACGGACACACTATTTGACAATTTTGTCTTAATAATTGATAGCTCTTTAAGATTTTTTATTTTTATTATTTTATTTTAAAATGTTTGTTTTGCATGTTTTAATTAAAAGAAAACATTTGTAATATGTGTTCAGCAAATATCAGCATTAGTTTGTATTCAGTTGTCACCAAATGCTAGTGAAGATAACATTTTTTAATTGTCACATATACATTAGAGTCTGGAATCTGGTTTATAACAAATTATATTTGTTATTTAACAGTGATTGTGTTCATGGCATCATCTCACCGCTGTGAGTACGCTACATGAAACCAGACCTAAATAAAAAGCATTTAGTTGTTTTTGGGACATTTTACATTATATTTTTATACTAACCTAGTTTTAAATAATACTTGAATGTTTTATTTTTAAAGCCCAACTGTGGACATAAAATGATTTACAAGGATTTCTGAAATAGCCTGTTGAATCTGTTGTGTCTGTTGGCACTATTGAAGGTCCACATCCTTGGATGTTTTCACACCTACAGGTTCTGCCTCTTGAATACAGTGTTTAAATGTGGTTTAGGGTCATTTAAAACACAGAAACCAGTCTGTGACAATGGCTACTCCAAAAACTCCTGAAACCACTACAGCAAACCAACAAGAAGCCCTGCGGAAACAGAAGAAAACCACCCCTATGCACAACAAAAAAACAGAGGATTCTTCACACCGAATCTTCACAAGAAGATGAACATCTTGCACAAAAGGACGATGTCTTTTGAATGTGTAGGAAGGTTTGTGTTTGTCAAAGCATCACTGCACGGTTAAGCTCTATGTTATGGAAATTTTGAAGAAGAACCTACTTCACAGACACGTTGTGTGGTTTTGCCTGCCATAGACTGGACATTTTTGTACAATCAAATATGGCGAGATTTTAATTTTGGTATTGGTGAAAAAATTGGGTTACTACGTCAAGTGGGACGGTGCAATGCCAGATGCGCGATACACTTTGGAGAAGTTTGGCGATGACGTGGACATATCAATGTGCTGGAACAAGACACTTCATGACCAAAACTATCTTAAACTGATGAAAAACCCTGAGGAGACATAAATGAGCTTTCAAAGCAGCGACGAGTCGAGCGATGAGGAGGATAACCCATTTGAATGCTGCAAAACGGGTCTTTCTTTTGAGTGGAGCGAATATGTGTTACACCCCATCTTTTTAACAATAGACAAACTGTTTAAGCTGAGTTGAGTTATACTTTGAGCAATACTGAATGATCAATCAGTATTAATCGTGGTTAAGTCTATTTGTATTGAAGATATAATGCATTACAGTAAAACCAGTATTTGTACAATTATATTGTAATGTATTGAGTTTCTTGCGTCTGTTTATGCGTTACTTGATATTGTACTTGTTCGTTGGTTTCTTTAATCTTTTTGGATTATTGGAGTCAATTTCAAACCCCTCTAAGAATCTGCATGTTACAGACGTTTCATTCAAATTGTAGAATATTGTTTAAAATTGTTTTTTGTTTGTTTTTTTAAACATTAAAATTATTATTCATGTCAAGTCAAGTCAAGTCAACTTTATTTATATAGCGCTTTTAACAATGCAGATTGTTTCAAAGCAGCTTCACAGTGTTAAACAGAAAAATAATGCAACAGAATATATTTTGATTATCATACAGTAACAATGTGGGCTTTAGATCAGTAATTAGATAAGTAATTTGGTCTATATGGTTAATTTAGTTTAATAATTAGATTTATTTTGAAATATATTTGAAAAATAGTTTTTTCCCCAACTGAGCAAGCCAAGCCAGAGGTGACAGTGCGGCAAGGAAACCAAAACCCCATCAGGAGACCTAATGGAGAAAAATAAACCTTGGGAGAAACCAGGCTCAGTCGGGGTGCCAGTTCTCCTCTGGCCAATTAACAAACAGCGTATTATTATTATTAAAGTTATTATTTTAAAGGTCAGAGGTCATAATCGATCTGAATATTCGAAAGATCTGAGGCAACACGCCGGAGACGGGTTTATTGAGGATGATGTATCGATTAAATAATTATTAAAAATAAAAAATTTGAAATATCGGAGTCATTACGCCGGAGACAGGTTTTTATTGAGGATGCCGTATTGATTAAACAATTACTAAAATGTAATATTCGAAAGATCGGCGGCAACACGCTGCAGACGGGTTGTTTTGAGGATGACATCGATTTAAAGAATTGTTAACTAGGACTATTCAAACAATCAGAGTCATGACGCCGTATTTATTGAGGATGCCATGTCGATGAGGCAGCTTAAGGGGGAGTCTAAATGACACGGTCTCTGCAGACACTTCAGGTTCATGTGTTGGTCAGATCTGGGTGCAGGTCCACCGTCTGATCTGGATACAGCCTGGATCCGGCTGACTGCAGTAGACCTGGATCCGGCTGACTGCAGTAAAACAGAGACACTAACATTAGCGTAGATGCCATTCTTCTGATGATGTAACGAGTACATCAGGTGTTATGGGAAGTGTTCCCGGTTCCGGCTGACCTAGATAATGCAGCCTAATAATCATTTAATTGAAAAAGTGTTTTATGTGTATGCCATAGAAAAGAGATGTGTTTTAAGTCTAGATTTAAACTGACAGAGTGTGTCTGCTTCCCGAACAATGCTAGGAAGACTGTTCCAGAGTTTAGTTGCTAAATAGGAAAAGGATCGACCACCTGCACTTGATTTTGATATTCTAGATATTATCAGCAGGTCAGAGTTTAGAGACCACAGTAGACGTGATGGAGTAATGTGTTAAGAGCTCACTCAAGTACTGGGGAGCTAAACCATTTAGTGCTTTGTAAGTAATAAGCAAGATTTTAAAATGTATGCGATGTTTAATAGGGAGCCAGTGCAGTGTTGACAGAACCGGGCTAATGTGTTCATACTTCCTGGTTCTAGTAAGAACTCGAGCTGCTGCGTTTTGGACCAGCTGGAGTTTGTTTATTAAGCGAGCAGGGCAACCACACAGTAGAGCATTACAATAATCTAGCCTTGAGCTCATGAACGCATGTATTAACTGTTCAGCATTTTGCATTGAGAGCATGTGCCGTAATTTAGCTATATTTTTAAGATGGTAGAATGCAGTATTACAGATGCTAGAAACATGGCTTTCAAACGAAAGATTGGTATCAAAGAGCACACCCAGGTTCCTAACTGACGACGAGGACTTGACAGAGCAGCCATCGAGGGTTAGACAGTATTCTAGGTGGAGCTTGTGGAGCTTTTTTGTCCAATGATTAAAAATTCAGTTTTTTCTGAATTAAGTTGCAGGAAATTACTGATCATCCAAATTTTTATATCATCTGTACATTCAGTTAATCTTGTGAATTGGTTAGTTTCTTCAGGGTGTGAAGAAATATAGAGCTGAGTATCAACAGCATAACAATGAAATCTAACGCCATGCTTCCTTATAATATCTCCCAGTGGTAGCATGTACAGGGTGAAGAGCAATGGCCCTAGCACTGAGCCCTGCGGTACTCCATACTGAACTTGTGATCAGTGTGACGTCTCTTCATTTACTGCTACAAATTGATAACGGTCAGATAGGTATGATTTAAACCATGCCAATGCAGGTCCACTAATGCCTACATAATTTTCGAGTCTATTCAAAAGAATGTTGTGGTCGATAGTGTCGAATGCAGCGCTAAGATCGAGTAACACTAACGAAGAGATACAACCACGATCGGATGATAAGAGTAAATCATTTGTAACTCTGATGAGAGCAGTCTCAGTACTATGATACGGTCTAAATCCTGACTGAAAATCCTCACAGATGCCATTTCTTTCTAAAAAGGAACATAATTGTAAGGACACAGCCTTTTCAAGTATTTTTGAAAGAAAGGGTAGATTTGAGATTGGCCTGTAATTGACTAATTCTGTAGGATCAAGTTGCGGTTTTTTAATAAGTGGTTTAATAATAGCCAACTTAAAAGTTTTCGGTACATATCCTATGACAAAGATGAATTAATGATATTAAGAAGAGGATCCATGACCTCTGGTAGCATCTCTTTTAATAGCCTAGTCGGTATAGGGACAAGCATACATGTTGTTGATTTAGATGAATTAAAGAGTTTAGCCAATTCTTCCTCTCCTATAGCAGTGAATGAGTGTAATTTTTCCTCAGTGACACTACGATGCTCTGTCTGATGTGATACTGTAGTAGACAGCTGCATGGTTATAATTTTCGTCCTAATATTGTCAATCTTACATGTAAAGAAGTTCATAAAGTCATTACTGCTGTGCTGTTTACAAACATCAAAAGTTGAAGCTTTATTCTTGGTTAATTTAGCCACTGTATCGAATAAATACCTAGGTTTGTGTTTGTTTTCTTCTAAGAGAGTCGAGAAATAAGCAGATCTAGCAGTTTTTACGGCCTTTCTGTATGCGATCATACGGCAGATGAGAGTTTTACTTACTCAAACATGTTCTGAGGGCAGAAAGGAAAATGATTGGGAGGGAATCCCACAGTCTGAGCCGTTATCTTCTTGAGAGAATGCATTTGTTGCGAGGTAAGAGTATTTACTTTCTATTTTGTTAAAATTCAACATTCACTTACGTTTACTAAGATAATTAGCAAACATTAGAAATGCATAGAACTAATAATCATCGTCTAAATGTCCTATCACGTGCATTTTAATTCGACTGCTTCATCGCTCGAACGTATCAAAGCTGGTGTGACTGTGGTAAAACATGCTTTTACAAAACTGCCCGCTGTCTGTGCAGCTGATATATGCGAAAAATCAGATGGTATCATATTACTTCGCGACATTTCATCCTTCAAAATAATATCACCTGCCCTACTAGTAGGTTCGTATCGCTGTGTTGTTATTGGTGTTCATCGTGCTGCCCTCAAGGCAGGAGTACACAATAGGTTCGTATCGCTGTGTTATTATTAGTGTTCATCACGCTGCCCTCAAGGCAGGAGTACACAATATAGGTTCGTATCGCTGTGTTATTATTAGTGTTCATCGATCGTGCTGCCCTCAAGGCAGGAGTACACAATAGGTTCGTATTGCTGTGTTATTATTAGTGTTCGTCGTGCTGCCCTCAAGGCAGGAGTACACAATATAGGTTCGTATCGCTGTGTTATTATTAGTGTTCATCGATCGTGCTGCCCTCAAGGCAGGAGTACACAATAGGTTCGTATTGCTGTGTTATTATTAGTGTTCGTCGTGCTGCCCTCAAGGCAGGAGTACACAATATGTTCGCTGTGTTATTATTAGTGTTCATCGCGCTGCCCTCAAGGCAGGAGTACTCAATAGGTTCGTATCGCTGTGTTATTATTAGTGTTCATCGCGCTGCCCTCAAGACAGGAGTACTCAATATAGGTTCGTATCGCTGTGTTGTTATTGGTGTTCATCGCGCTGCCCTCAAGGCAGGAGTACTCAATAGGTTCGTATCGCTGTGTTATTATTAGTGTTCATCTCGCTGCCCTCAAGGCAGGAGTGCACAATAGGTTCGCTGTGTTATTATTAGTGTTCATCGCGCTGCCCTCAAGGCAGGAGTACTCAATAGGTTCGTATCGCTGTGTTATTCAAGACAGGATAACTTACTCATCACCATATATTGTTTAATATAGCCTATCAAGTTAAATTTGACATCACTAGCTTTTAATCTAAATCACTACCACGTGTTAGCTTTTCGCTAGCCTGGTAGCTTTCCATCCCTGCACCCGGGTCTCCTGTTTTCTGAGTTCATTAGACAACTGTGGTGAGTTGGATTATTAAATAGACTCCATCAAACAAAGTAAGTGGAGTAAGTTGTGTGGTAAGTTTTGGATTCATCAACAAATACGGTAAGCCATGTCTTCTTCTCCTGTCATTGTCACTTGCACTGCATGCTACATGTTTAGCATATCTATCTCCGTTGTGAACAGGGCTTCACATGTGTTAAATGTAAGGAATTAATCAGGCTGACGGAGAAGATTTCAGATTTAGAGACACGCATCCAGACTTTATGTGAGAGTAGTGAGAATGTAACCGCTTTAGATACTGCTTTGGATGCGACTAGCTTAGTGAACACTCATTGTTTGGTTCCGGCTGAGCCCTTGCAGCAGGGCAATTGGGTGACTGTGAGACAGCATATTCGCGGATCTAAAAACCACTCTTCCGTTCGATTAGAACATCAAACAGGTTCTCCCACTCAGTGATGCACCCACTGAGGATCCTGTTGAAAGTGCCCTAGTTATTGGCGATTCTATTACACGGAACGTGAAAATAGAGACACCAGCCACCATAGTCACATGTTTACCGGGAGCCAGAGCGCCTGACATCAAAGCAAATTTAAAAGTGCTGGCTAAAGCTAATCGTAAATTCTCTAAGATTATTATTCACGTCAGCACTAATGATGTTCGACTTCGTCAGTTGGAGATCACCAAAATTAACATTAAAGAGGTGTGTAAACTCGCAAGTACAATGTCACCGGCAGTCTGTTTATCTGGCCCCCTCCCTGTTAAAAGGAGTGATGAAATAGTTGGCAGATTATCATCACTCAATGGCTGGTTGTCTAAGTGGTGTCCGCAAAATAACATAGGGTTCATAGACAATTGGAAAAGTTTTTGGGGCAGACCCGACCTGTTGAAGATAGACGGCATTCATCCTACCCGGGCTGGTGCTGCTCTTCTCTCTAGTAATTTGGCACATAGTCTTAGAGCTAAACCTTGACTCACTGGGGCCCAGGTCAGGAAGCAGACAAACTGGCTAAACCAACCGTCTGCTGTCTCACGTCACCAGAGTCCGCTAAATCCCAGCACATAGAGACGCTTTCACCTAGATATTATCACATAGAGACTGTGTCTGTTCCCCGAATCAGTAAATACAAAAAAACATCAAAACCATTCAACAGTAAAAATTTAATTGATGTCCAACAAATAAACAACAGATATAATACGGATGAACAATTGATAAATCTCGGGTTGCTGAATATTCGATCCCTTTCGCCAAAAACGCTTATTGTTAATGATATGATTATAGATCATAACCTAGATGTGCTGTGTTTGACAGAAACCTGGCTAAAACCTGACGACTACATTACTTTAAATGAGTCCACTCCCCAAGATTATTGTTATAAACACGAGCCGCGTCTGAAAGGAAAAGGGGGAGGTGTTGCTGTAATTTAAAATGATAACTTCAGTATTACTCAGAAGTCTTTCAAATATAATTCCTTTGAAGTTTTGGTGCTTTATGTAACATTATGTAGTGTAAATGATAAATCCCGTTTGACATTTGTGTTGGCTACTGTATACAGGCCACCAGGGCACAATACAGACTTTATCAAAGAATTTGCTGGTTTTCTATCAGAGTTAGTACTGGCTGCAGATAAAGTACTAATTGTTGGTGATTTTAATATCCATGTTGACAATGAAAAAGACGCATTGGGATTGGCATTTAAAGACATTATAAACTCTATTGGAGTTAGACAACACGTATCTGGACCCACTCATCGCCTTAATCATACTTTAGATCTAATACTGTCACATGGACTAAATGTTGATACCATTAAAATTCTGCAGCAGAGCGATGACATCTCAGATCATTACCTAATATCATGTATACTTAATATAGCTAAGGCTGCAAAGCCATCCCCTCGCTTCAAATATGGCAGGACTATAACCGCTGCGACTAAAGATTGCTTTATACATAATCTTCCTCGTCAGTTCCATCTCCTCAGAATTACAGATAGCCAAGAGGAACTTGATGTTGCAACAGAAACTACTGACTCTCTCTTTACTAGCACTTTAAGACATAGTTGCTCCTCGGCGCTTAAAGAAGATTAAAGCAAATAATCCAACGCCGTGGTACAACGAGCACACTCGGGCCCTTAAAACAGCAGCCAGAAAAATGGAGCGCAGCTGGAAGAAAACAAAACTGGAGGTTTTTCGCAATTTGTGGAAAGAGAGCATGATTGCATACAGAAAGGCCATAAAAACTGCTAGATCTGCTTATTTCTCAACTCTATTCGATACAGTGGCTAAATTAACAAAGGATAAAGCTTCAACTTCTGACGTTTGTAAACAACACAGCAGTAATGACTTTATGAACTTCTTTACTAGTAAGATTGATAACATTAGGAATAAAATTATAACCATGCAGCCGTCTACTACAGTATCACTTCAGACAGAACATTGTAGTCTCACTGAGGAAAAATTACACTCATTCACTGCTATAGGAGGAGAAGAATTGGCTTAACTTGTTAAATCATCAAAATCAACAACATGTATGCTTGACCCTATACCGACTAGGCTATTAAAAGAGATGCTTCCAGAGGTCATAGATCCTCTGCTTAATATTATTAATTCATCCTTGACATTAGGATATGTACCAAAAACTTTTAAGTTGGCTGTAATTAAACCACTTATTAAAAAAACGCAACTTGATCCTAAAGAATTAGTCAATTACAGACCAATCTCGAATCTACCGTTTCTATCAAAAATATTAGAAAAGGCCGTGTCTTCACAATTATGTTCCTTTTTAGAAAGAAATGGTATATGTGAGGATTTCCAGTCAGGATTTAGACCGTATCATAGTACTGAGACTGCTCTAATTAGAGTTACAAATGATTTACTCTTATCATCTGATCGTGGTTGTATCTCTCTATTAGTGTTACTCGATCTTAGCGCTGCATTCGATACTATCGATCACAATATTCTTTTGAATAGACTCGAAAATTATGTTGGCATTAGTGGAACTGCATTGGCATGGTTTAAATCTTACTTATCTGACCGTTATCAGTTTGTAGCAGTAAATGAAGAGATGTCACACCGATCACAAGTTCAGTATGGAGTGCCGCAAGGCTCAAGTTAGGACCGTTGCTTTTCACCCTGTATATGCTACCACTGGGAGATAGCATTAGGAAGCATGGCGTTAGTTTTCATTGTTATGCTGATGATACTCAGCTCTATATTTCTTCACACCCTGACGAAACTTACCAATTCACAAGATTAACGGAATGCATAGCTGATATTAAAAATGGGATGAATAGTAATTACCTGCAACTTAATTCAGATAAAACTGAATTTTTAATTATTGGACAGAAAAGCTCCACAAGTAGTACCCTAGAATACTGTCTAACCCTCGATGGCTGCTCTGTCAAGCCCTCGTCGTCAGTGAGGAACCTGGGTGTGCTCTTTGATACCAATCTTTCGTTTGAAAGCCACGTTTCTAGCATCTGTAAAACTGCATTCTACCATCTTAAAAATATATCTAAATTACGTCACATGCTTTCAATGCAAAATGCTGAACAATTAGTACATGCGTTCATGAGCTCAAGGCTAGATTATTGTAATGCTCTACTGGGTGGTTGTCCTGCTCGCCTAATAAATAAACTCCAGCTGGTCCAAAATGCAGCAGCTCGAGTTCTTACTAGAACCAGGAAGTACGATCATATTAGTCCAGTTCTGTCAACACTGCACTGGCTCCCTATTAAACATCGCATACATTTTAAAATCTTGCTTATTACTTATAAAGCAATAAATGGTTTAGCTCCCAGTACTTAAGCGAGCTCTTAACGCATTATACTCCATCACGTCTATTGCGGTCTCTAAACTCTGGCCAGTTGAAAATACCTAGAATATCTAAATCAACTGCAGGCGGTCGATCCTTTTCCTATTTAGCACCTAAACTCTGGAACAGTCTTCCTAGCATTGTTCGGGAAGCAGACACACTCTGTCAGTTTAAATCTAGACTAAAAACACATCTCTTTACTATGGCATACACATAGAACATTTTTAACTTTCTTTATTCAAATCAAATGACTGATTGTTAGGCTGCATTAACTAGGTCAGCCGGAACCGGGAACACTTCCCATAACACCTGATGTACTCGTTACATCATAAAAAGAGTGGCATCCACACTAATGTTAGTCTCTCTGTTTATCCCAAGGTTTACTGCAGTCGGCCAGATCCAGGCTGTGTCCGGATCGGATGGTGGACCTGCATCTGGACATGACCAGCTCATCCTGGAGTGTCTGCTGAGACCGTGTCCATTAGTGTCTCCTCTGAATTTGCCTCACCGGCACGTCATCCTCAATTAACCCGTCTCCGGCGCAATAACTCTGTGTAATCGACGCGCCATCCTAAATGAACCCGTCTCATGCGTCTCACCCAAAATTTCGAATATTCCTATCTAATATGATTTATGACCTGCAAGGTTGCCAGAGCAATAATTATACACTGTTAATAATAGGCCAGAGGAGAACTGGCACCCCGACTGAGTCTGGTTTCTCCCAAGGTTTATTTTTCTCCATCATGCCCTGATGGAGTTTTGGTTCCTTGCCACTGTCGCCTTTGGCTTGGCTTGCTCAGTTGGGGACACTCAAATTATGATCCAAGTTACTCAACTAAATATACAAATAGAATTTATTAATTTGGTCATATATAATTCTATAAACTATCCAAATTAAACTAGCCAAATCAAATTTTGTTGCAATGTTGTCCTGTCTAACACTGTGAAGCTGCTTTGAAACAATCGTCATTGTAAAAGCGCTATATAAATAAAGTTGATTGATTGATTGATTTATTATTATTAGTGTTTATCGCGCTGCCCTCAAGACAGGAGTACTCAATAGGTTCGTATCGCTGTGTTGTTATTGGTGTTCATCGCGCTGCCCTCAAGGCAGGAGTACACAATAGGTTCCTATCGCTGTGTTATTATTAGTGTTCATCACGCTGCCCTCAAGGCAGGAGTAGACAATAGGTTCGCTGTGTTATTATTAGTGTTCATCGCGCTGCCCTCAAGGCAGGAGTACTCAATAGGTTCGTATCGCTGTGTTATTATTGGTGTTCATCGCGCTGCCCTCAAGACAGGAGTACTCAATAGGTTCGTATCGCTGTGTTGTTATTGGTGTTCATCGCGCTGCCCTCAAGGCAGGAGTACTCAATAGGTTCGTATCGCTGTGTTGTTATTGGTGTTCATCGCTGCCCTCAAGGCAGGAGTACTCAATAGGTTCGTATCGCTGTGTTATTAGTGTTCATCGCTGCCCTCAAGACAGGAGTACTCAATAGGTTCGTATTGCTGTGTTATTATTAGTGTTCATCGTGCTGCCCTCAAGGCAGGAGTACTCAATAGGTTCGTATCGCTGTGTTATTATTAGTGTTCATCGCGCTGCCCTCAAGGCAGGAGTGCTCAATAGGTTCGTATCGCTGTGTTATTATTAGTGTTCATCGCGCTGCCCTCAAGGCAGGAGTACTCAATAGGTTCGTATCGCTGTGTTGTTATTGGTCTTCATCGCGCTGGCCTCAAGGCAGGAGTACTCAATAGGTTTGTATCGCTTTGTTATAGTGTTCATCGCGCTGCCCTCAAGGCAGGAGTACACAATAGGTTCGCTGTTTTATTATTAGTGTTCATCGTGCTGCCCTCAAGGCAGGAGTACTCAATAGGTTCGTATCGCTGTGTTATTCTTAGTGTTCAACGTGCTGCCCTCAAGGCAGGAGTACACAATAGGTTTGTATCGCTGTGTTATTATTAGTGTTCATCTTGCTGCCCTCAAGGCAGGAGTACACAATAGGTTCCTATCGCTGTGTTATTATTAGTGTTCATCGTGCTGCCCTCAAGGCAGGAGTACTCAATAGGTTTGTATCGCTGTGTTATTATTAGTGTTCATCGTGCTGCCCTCAAGGCAGGAGTACACAATAGGTTCGTATCCTGTGTTATTATTAGTGTTCATGCTGCCCTCAAGGCAGGAGTACTCAATAGGTTATATCGCTGTGTTATTATTGGTGTTCATCGTGCTGCCCTCAAGGCAGGAGTACACAATAGGTTTGTATCCTGTTATTATTGGTGTTCATCGTGCTGCCCTCAAGGCAGGAGTACTCAATAGGTTATATCGCTGTGTTATTATTAGTGTTCATCGTGCTGCCCTCAAGGCAGGAGTACACAATAGGTTTGTATCGCTGTTTTATTATTGGTGTTCATCGCGCTGCCCTCAAGGCAGGAGTACTCAATAGGTTCGTATCGCTGTGTTATTATTGGTGTTCATCGCGCTGCCCTCAAGGCAGGAGTACACAATAGGTTCATATCGCTGTGTTATTATTAGTGTTCATCGCGCTGCCCTCAAGGCAGGAGTACTCAATAGGTTATGTCGCTGTGTTATTATTGGTGTTCATCGCTGCCCTCAAGGCAGGAGTACACAATAGGTTAAATGTCGCTGTGTTATTATTAGTGTTCATCGTGCTGCCCTCAAGGCAGGAGTACACAATAGGTTCGTATCGCTGTGTTATTATTAGTGTTCATCGTGCTGCCCTCAAGGCAGGAGTACACAATAGGTTCCTATCGCTGTGTTATTATTAGTGTTCATCGTGCTGCCCTCAAGGCAGGAGTACTCAATAGGTTATATCGCTGTTAATATTAGTGTTCATCGTGCTGCCCTCAAGGCAGGAGTACACAATAGGTTTGTATCGCTGTTTTATTAT
This sequence comes from Gobiocypris rarus, assembly GCA_023029165.1. Classification (NCBI taxonomy): domain Eukaryota; kingdom Metazoa; phylum Chordata; class Actinopteri; order Cypriniformes; family Gobionidae; genus Gobiocypris; species Gobiocypris rarus. The sequence goes on along the minus strand of CM040934.1, from coordinate 4,440,796 downwards.
TGGTGTTCATCGCGCTGCCCTCAAGGCAGGAGTACTCAATAGGTTCGTATCGCTGTGTTATTATTGGTGTTCATCGCGCTGCCCTCAAGGCAGGAGTACACAATAGGTTCGTATCGCTGTGCTATTTTTAGTGTTCATCGTGCTGCCCTCAAGGCAGGATTGCTCAATAGGTTCGTATCGCTGTGTTATTATTGGTGTTCATCGTGCTGCCCTCAAGGCAGGAGTACACAAGATTCAAGAGTTTTATTTGTCACATACACAGTTATATACAGAATATACAACTGTCATATTATTAGTGTTCATCGTGCTGCCCTCAAGGCAGGAGTACTCAATAGGTTATATCGCTGTGTTATTATTGGTGTTCATCGTGCTGCCCTCAAGGCAGGAGTACACAATAGGTTCGTATCCTGTGTTATTATTAGTGTTCATCGTGCTGCCCTCAAGGCAGGAGTACTCAATAGGTTATATCGCTGTGTTATTATTGGTGTTCATCGTGCTGCCCTCAAGGCAGGAGTACACAATAGGTTCGTATCCTGTTATTATTGGTGTTCATCGTGCTGCCCTCAAGGCAGGAGTACTCAATAGGTTATATCGCTGTGTTATTATTAGTGTTCATCGTGCTGCCCTCAAGGCAGGAGTACACAATAGGTTTGTATCGCTGTTTTATTATTGGTGTTCATCGCGCTGCCCTCAAGGCAGGAGTACAGAATAGGTTCGTATCGCTGTGTTATTATTAGTGTTCATCGTGCTGCCCTCAAGGCAGGAGTACTCAATAGGTTCATATCGCTGTGTTGTTATTGGTGTTCATCGTGCTGCCCTCAAGGCAGGAGTACACAATAGGTTTGTATCGCTGTGTTATTATTAGTGTTCATCGTGCTGCCCTCAAGGCAGGAGTACAGAATAGGTTCGTATCGCTGTGTTATTATTAGTGTTCATCGTGCTGCCCTCAAGGCAGGAGTACACAATAGGTTCGTATCCTGTGTTATTATTAGTGTTCATCGTGCTGCCCTCAAGGCAGGAGTACTCAATAGGTTCATATCGCTGTGTTATTATTAGTGTTCATCGTGCTGCCCTCAAGGCAGGAGTACACAATAGGTTCGTATCCTGTGTTATTATTAGTGTTCATCGTGCTGCCCTCAAGGCAGGAGTACACAATAGGTTCGTATCGCTGTGTTATTATTGGTGTTCATCGCGCTGCCCTCAAGGCAGGAGTACACAATAGGTTCGCTGTGTTATTATTAGTGTTCATCGCGCTGCCCTCAAGGCAGGAGTACTCAATAGGTTCGTATCGCTGTGTTATTATTGGTGTTCATCGTGCCCTCAAGGCAGGAGTACACAATAGGTTCGTGTCGCTGTGTTATTATTAGTGTTCATCGCTGCCCTCAAGGCAGGAGTACTCAATAGGTTATATCGCTGTGTTATTATTGGTGTTCATCGCGCTGCCCTCAAGGCAGGAGTACACAATAGGTTCGCTGTGTTATTATTAGTGTTCATCGCGCTGCCCTCAAGGCAGGAGTACTCAATAGGTTCGTATCGCTGTGTTATTATTAGTGTTCATCGTGCTGCCCTCAAGGCAGGAGTACTCAATAGGTTATCGCTGTGTTATTATTAGTGTTCATCTGCTGCCCTCAAGGCAGGAGTACACAATAGGTTCGTATCCTGTGTTATTATTAGTGTTCATCGTGCCCTCAAGGCAGGAGTACTCAATAGGTTATATCGCTGTGTTATTATTGGTGTTCATCGTGCTGCCCTCAAGGCAGGAGTACACAATAGTTTTGTATCCTGTGTTATTATTAGTGTTCATCGTGCTGCCCTCAAGGCAGGAGTACACAATAGGTTCGTATCCTGTGTTATTATTAGTGTTCATCGTGCTGCCCTCAAGGCAGGAGTACTCAATAGGTTATATCGCTGTGTTATTATTGGTGTTCATCGTGCTGCCCTCAAGGCAGGAGTACACAATAGGTTATCCTGTGTTATTAGTGTTCATCGTGCTGCCCTCAAGGCAGGAGTACTCAATAGGTTATATCGCTGTGTTATTATTGGTGTTCATCGTGCTGCCCTCAAGGCAGGAGTACACAATAGGTTCGTATCCTGTTATTATTGGTGTTCATCGTGCTGCCCTCAAGGCAGGAGTACTCAATAGGTTATATCGCTGTGTTATTATTGGTGTTCATCGTGCTGCCCTCAAGGCAGGAGTACACAATAGGTATCCTGTGTTATTATTGGTGTTCATCGTGCTGCCCTCAAGGCAGGAGTACTCAATAGGTTATATCGCTGTGTTATTATTGGTGTTCATCGCGCTGCCCTCAAGACAGGAGTACTCAATAGGTTCGTATCGCTGTGTTGTTATTGGTGTTCATCGCTGCCCTCAAGGCAGGAGTACTTAATAGGTTTGTATCGCTGTGTTGTTATTGGTGTTCATCGCTGCCCTCAAGGGAGGAGTACTCAATAGGTTTGTATCGCTGTGTTATTATTAGTGTTCATCGCGCTGCCCTCAAGGACAGGAGTACTCAATAGGTTATCGCTGTGTTGTTATTGGTGTTCATCGCGCTGCCCTCAAGGCAGGAGTGCTCAATAGGTTGTATCGCTGTGTTATTATTAGTGTTCATCGCGCTGCCCTCAAGGCAGGAGTACTCAATAGGTTGTATCGCTGTGTTGTTATTGGTGTTCATCGCGCTGCCCTCAAGGCAGGAGTACACAATAGGTTCGCTGTTTTATTATTAGTGTTCATCTGCTGCCCTCAAGGCAGGAGTACTCAATAGGTTCGTATCGCTGTGTTATTATTGGTGTTCATCGCGCTGCCCTCAAGGCAGGAGTACACAATAGGTTTGCTGTGTTATTATTAGTGTTCATCTGCCCTCAAGGCAGGAGTACACAATAGGTTATCGCTGTGTTATTATTGGTGTTCATCGCGCTGCCCTCAAGGCAGGAGTACACAATAGGTTCGCTGTGTTATTATTAGTGTTCATCGCGCTGCCCTCAAGGCAGGAGTACTCCATAGGTTCGTATCGCTGTGTTATTATTGGTGTTCATCGTGCTGCCCTCAAGGCAGGAGTACACAATAGATTCGTATCGCTGTGTTATTCTTAGTGTTCATCGTGCTGCCCTCAAGGCAGGAGTACACAATAGGTTCGTATCCTGTGTTATTATTAGTGTTCATCGTGCTGCCCTCAAGGCAGGAGTACTCAATAGGTTATATCGCTGTGTTATTATTGGTGTTCATCGTGCTGCCCTCAAGGCAGGAGTACACAATATTTTTGTATCCTGTGTTATTATTAGTGTTCATCGTGCTGCCCTCAAGGCAGGAGTACTCAATAGGTTATATCGCTGTGTTATTATTAGTGTTCATCGTGCTGCCCTCAAGGCAGGAGTACTCAATAGGTTATATCGCTGTGTTATTATTGGTGTTCATCGTGCTGCCCTCAAGCCAGGAGTACACAATAGGTTTGTATCCTGTTATTATTGGTGTTCATCGTGCTGCCCTCAAGGCCGGAGTACTCAATAGGTTATATCGCTGTGTTATTATTGGTGTTCATTGTGCTGCCCTCAAGGCAGGAGTACACAATAGGTTCGTATCCTGTGTTATTATTAGTGTTCATCGTGCTGCCCTCAAGTCAGGAGTACTCATTAGGTTATATCGCTGTGTTATTATTGGTGTTCATCGCGCTGCCCTCAAGACAGGAGTACTCAATAGGTTCGTATCGCTGTGTTGTTATTGGTGTTCATCGCGCTGCCCTCAAGGCAGGAGTACTTAATAGGTTTGTATCGCTATGTTGTTATTGGTGTTCATCGCGCTGCCCTCAAGGGAGGAGTACTCAATAGGTTTGTATCGCTGTGTTATTATTAGTGTTCATCGCGCTGCCCTCAAGACAGGAGTACTCAATAGGTTCGTATCGCTGTGTTGTTATTGGTGTTCATCGCTGCCCTCAAGGCAGGAGTGCTCAATAGGTTTAAATCGCTGTGTTATTATTGGTGTTCATCGCGCTGCCCTCAAGGCAGGAGTACTCAATAGGTTCGTATCGCTGTGTTGTTATTGGTGTTCATCGCGCTGCCCTCAAGACAGGAGTACTCAATAGGTTCGTATCGCTGTGTTGTTATTTGGTGTTCATCGCTGCCCTCAAGGCAGGAGTGCTCAATAGGTTCGTATCGCTGTGTTATAGTGTTCATCGCGCTGCCCTCAAGGCAGGAGTACACAATAGGTTAAGCTGTTTTATTATTAGTGTTCATCGTGCTGCCCTCAAGGCAGGAGTACACAATAGGTTTGTATCGCTGTGCTATTATTAGTGTTCATCGCGCTGCCCTCAAGGCAGGAGTACTCAATAGGTTCGTATCGCTGTGTTTATTGGTGTTCATCGCTGCCCTCAAGGCAGGAGTACACAATAGGTTGGCTGTTTATTATTAGTGTTCATCGTGCTGCCCTCAAGGCAGGAGTACTCAATAGGTTCGTATCGCTGTGTTATTAGTGTTCATCGCTGCCCTCAAGGCAGGAGTACTCAATAGGTTCGTGTCGCTGTGTTATTATTGGTGTTCATCGCTGCCCTCAAGGCAGGAGTACTCAATAGGTTTGTATCGCTGTGTTGTTATTGGTGTTCATCGCGCTGCCCTCAAGGCAGGAGTACTCAATAGGTTCGTATCGCTGTGTTATTATTAGTGTTCATCGTGCTGCCCTCAAGGCAGGAGTACAAAATAGGTTCGTATCGCTGTGCTATTTTTAGTGTTCATGTGCTGCCCTCAAGGCAGGAGTACTCAATAGGTTCGTGTCGCTGTGTTATTATTGGTGTTCATCGTGCTGCCCTCAAGGCAGGAGTACACAATAGGTTCGTATCGCTGTGCTATTATTAGTGTTCATCGTGCTGCCCTCAAGGCAGGAGTACTCAATAGGTTATATCGCTGTGTTATTATTGGTGTTCATCGTGCTGCCCTCAAGGCAGGAGTACTCAATAGGTTCGTATCGCTGTGTTATTATTAGGGTTCATCGTGCTGCCCTCAAGGCAGGAGTACACACTAGGTTCGCTGTTTTATTATTAGTGTTCATCGTGCTGCCCTCAAGGCAGGAGTACTCAATAGGTTCGTATCGCTGTGTTATTCTTAGTGTTCATCGTGCTGCCCTCAAGGCAGGAGTACACAATAGGTTTGTATCGCTGTGTTATTATTAGTGTTCATCGTGCTGCCCTCAAGGCAGGAGTACACAATAGGTTCCTATCGCTGTGTTATTATTAGTGTTCATCGTGCTGCCCTCAAGGCAGGAGTACTCAATAGGTTCGTATCGCTGTGTTATTATTAGTGTTCATCGTGCTGCCCTCAAGGCAGGAGTACACAATAGGTTCGTATCCTGTGGTATTATTAGTGTTCATCGTGCTGCCCTCAAGGCAGGAGTACTCAATAGGTTATATCGCTGTGTTATTATTGGTGTTCATGCTGCCCTCAAGGCAGGAGTACACAATAGGTTCGTATCCTGTGTTATTATTAGTGTTCATCGTGCTGCCCTCAAGGCAGGAGTACTCAATAGGTTATATCGCTGTGTTATTATTGGTGTTCATCGTGCTGCCCTCAAGGCAGGAGTACACAATAGGTTCGTATCTTGTTATTATTGGTGTTCATCGTGCTGCCCTCAAGGCAGGAGTACTCAATAGGTTATATCGCTGTGTTATTATTAGTGTTCATCGTGCTGCCCTCAAGCCAGGAGTACACAATAGGTTTGTATCCTGTTATTATTGGTGTTCATCGTGCTGCCCTCAAGGCCGGAGTACTCAATAGGTTATATCGCTGTGTTATTATTGGTGTTCATTGTGCTGCCCTCAAGGCAGGAGTACACAATAGGTTCATATCCTGTGTTATTATTAGTGTTCATCGTGCTGCCCTCAAGTCAGGAGTACTCATTAGGTTATATCGCTGTGTTATTATTGGTGTTCATCGCGCTGCCCTCAAGACAGGAGTACTCAATAGGTTCGTATCGCTGTGTTGTTATTGGTGTTCATCGCGCTGCCCTCAAGGCAGGAGTACTTAATAGGTTTGTATCGCTGTGTTGTTATTGGTGTTCATCGCGCTGCCCTCAAGGGAGGAGTACTCAATAGGTTTGTATCGCTGTGTTAATATTAGTGTTCATCGTGCTGCCCTCAAGACAGGAGTACTCAATAGGTTCGTATCGCTGTGTTGTTATTGGTGTTCATCGCGCTGCCCTCAAGGCAGGAGTGCTCAATAGGTTCGTATCGCTGTGTTATTATTAGTGTTCATCGCGCTGCCCTCAAGGCAGGAGTACTCAATAGGTTCGTATCGCTGTGTTGTTATTGGTGTTCATCGCGCTGCCCTCAAGACAGGAGTACTCAATAGGTTCGTATCGCTGTGTTGTTATTGGTGTTCATCGCGCTGCCCTCAAAGCAGGAGTGCTCAATAGGTTCGTATCGCTGTGTTATAGTGTTCATCGCGCTGCCCTCAAGGCAGGAGTACACAATAGGTTCGCTGTTTTATTATTAGTGTTCATCGTGCTGCCCTCAAGGCAGGAGTACACAATAGGTTTGTATCGCTGTGCTATTATTAGTGTTCATCGCGCTGCCCTCAAGGCAGGAGTACTCAATAGGTTCGTATCGCTGTGTTGTTATTGGTGTTCATCGCGCTGCCCTCAAGGCAGGAGTACACAATAGGTTGGCTGTTTTATTATTAGTGTTCATCGTGCTGCCCTCAAGGCAGGAGTACTCAATAGGTTCGTATCGCTGTGTTATAGTGTTCATCGCGCTGCCCTCAAGGCAGGAGTACTCAATAGGTTCAGTATCGCTGTGTTATTATTGGTGTTCATCGTGCTGCCCTCAAGGCAGGAGTACTCAATAGGTTTGTATCGCTGTGTTGTTATTGGTGTTCATCGCGCTGCCCTCAAGGCAGGAGTACTCAATAGGTTCGTATCGCTGTGTTATTATTAGTGTTCATCGTGCTGCCCTCAAGGCAGGAGTACAAAATAGGTTCGTATCGCTGTGCTATTTTTAGTGTTCATCGTGCTGCCCTCAAGGCAGGAGTACTCAATAGGTTCGTATCGCTGTGTTATTATTGGTGTTCATCGTGCTGCCCTCAAGGCAGGAGTACACAATAGGTTAAATGTCGCTGTGCTATTATTAGTGTTCATCGTGCTGCCCTCAAGGCAGGAGTACTCAATAGGTTATATCGCTGTGTTATTATTGGTGTTCATCGTGCTGCCCTCAAGGCAGGAGTACTCAATAGGTTCGTATCGCTGTGTTATTATTAGTGTTCATCGTGCTGCCCTCAAGGCAGGAGTACACACTAGGTTCGCTGTTTTATTATTAGTGTTCATCGTGCTGCCCTCAAGGCAGGAGTACTCAATAGGTTCGTATCGCTGTGTTATTCTTAGTGTTCATCGTGCTGCCCTCAAGGCAGGAGTACACAATAGGTTTGTATCGCTGTGTTATTATTAGTGTTCATCGTGCTGCCCTCAAGGCAGGAGTACACAATAGGTTCCTATCGCTGTGTTATTATTAGTGTTCATCGTGCTGCCCTCAAGGCAGGAGTACTCAATAGGTTCGTATCGCTGTGTTATTATTAGTGTTCATCGTGCTGCCCTCAAGGCAGGAGTACACAATAGGTTCGTATCGCTGTGTTATTATTAGTGTTCATCGTGCTGCCCTCAAGGCAGGAGTACACAATAGGTTCGTATCCTGTGTTATTATTAGTGTTCATCGTGCTGCCCTCAAGGCAGGAGTACACAATAGGTTTGTCGCTGTGTTATTAGTGTTCATCGCTGCCCTCAAGGCAGGAGTACAATAGGTTCGCTGTGTTATTATTAGTGTTCATCGCTGCCCTCAAGGCAGGAGTACTCAATAGGTTCGTATCGCTGTGTTATTATTGGTGTTCATCGTGCTGCCCTCAAGGCAGGAGTACACAATAGGTTCGTATCGCTGTGTTATTATTAGTGTTCATCGTGCTGCCCTCAAGGCAGGAGTACTCAATAGGTTATATCGCTGTGTTATTATTGGTGTTCATCGCGCTGCCCTCAAGGCAGGAGTACACAATAGGTTCGCTGTGTTATTATTAGTGTTCATCGCGCTGCCCTCAAGGCAGGAGTACTCAATAGGTTCGTATCCTGTGTTATTATTAGTGTTCATCGTGCTGCCCTCAAGGCAGGAGTACTCAATAGGTTCGTATCGCTGTGTTATTATTAGTGTTCATCGTGCTGCCCTCAAGGCAGGAGTACACAATAGGTTCGTATCCTGTGTTATTATTAGTGTTCATCGTGCTGCCCTCAAGGCAGGAGTACTCAATAGGTTATATCGCTGTGTTATTATTGGTGTTCATCGTCCTGCCCTCAAGGCAGGAGTACACAATAGTTTTGTATCCTGTGTTATTATTAGTGTTCATCGTGCTGCCCTCAAGGCAGGAGTACAATAGGTTCGTATCCTGTGTTATTATTAGTGTTCATCGTGCTGCCCTCAAGGCAGGAGTACTCAATAGGTTATATCGCTGTGTTATTATTGGTGTTCATCGCTGCCCTCAAGGCAGGAGTACACAATAGGTTCGTATCCTGTGTTATTATTAGTGTTCATGCTGCCCTCAAGGCAGGAGTACTCAATAGGTTATATCGCTGTGTTATTATTGGTGTTCATCGTGCTGCCCTCAAGCCAGGAGTACACAATAGGTTCGTATCCTGTTATTATTGGTGTTCATCGTGCTGCCCTCAAGCCAGGAGTACTCAATAGGTTATATCGCTGTGTTATTATTGGTGTTCATCGTGCTGCCCTCAAGGCAGGAGTACACAATAGCTTCGTATCCTGTGTTATTATTAGTGTACATCGTGCTGCCCTCAAGGCAGGAGTACTCAATAGGTTATATCGCTGTGTTATTATTGGTGTTCATCGCGCTGCCCTCAAGACAGGAGTACTCAATAGGTTCGTATAGCTGTGTTGTTATTGGTGTTCATCACGCTGCCCTCAAGGCAGGAGTACTTAATAGGTTTGTATCGCTGTGTTGTTATTGGTGTTCATCGCGCTGCCCTCAAGGGAGGAGTACTCAATAGGTTTGTATCGCTGTGTTATTATTAGTGTTCATCGCGCTGCCCTCAAGACAGGAGTACTCAATAGGTTATCGCTGTGTTATTATTGGTGTTCATCGCTGCCCTCAAGGCAGGAGTGCTCAATAGGTTCGTATCGCTGTGTTATTATTAGTGTTCATCGCGCTGCCCTCAAGGCAGGAGTACTCAATAGGTTCGTATCGCTGTGTTGTTATTGGTGTTCATCGCGCTGCCCTCAAGGCAGGAGTACACAATAGGTTCGCTGTTTTATTATTAGTGTTCATCGTGCTGCCCTCAAGGCAGGAGTACTCAATAGGTTCGTATCGCTGTGTTATAGTGTTCATCGCGCTGCCCTCAAGGCAGGAGTACACAATAGGTTTGCTGTGTTATTATTAGTGTTCATCGTGCTGCCCTCAAGGCAGGAGTACACAATAGGTTCGTATCGCTGTGTTATTATTGGTGTTCATCGCGCTGCCCTCAAGGCAGGAGTACTCCATAGGTTCGTATCGCTGTGTTATTATTGGTGTTCATCGTGCTGCCCTCAAGGCAGGAGTACACAATAGATTCGTATCGCTGTGTTATTCTTAGTGTTCATCGTGCTGCCCTCAAGGCAGTAGTACACAATAGGTTCGTATCCTGTGTTATTATTAGTGTTCATCGTGCTGCCCTCAAGGCAGGAGTACTCAATAGGTTATATCGCTGTGTTATTATTGGTGTTCATCGTGCTGCCCTCAAGGCAGGAGTACACAATAGTTTTGTATCCTGTGTTATTATTAGTGTTCATCGTGCTGCCCTCAAGGCAGGAGTACACAATAGGTTCGTATCCTGTGTTATTATTAGTGTTCATCGTGCTGCCCTCAAGGCAGGAGTACTCAATAGGTTATATCGCTGTGTTATTATTGGTGTTCATCGTGCTGCCCTCAAGACAGGAGTACTCAATAGGTTCGTATCGCTGTTATTATTGGTGTTCATCGTGCTGCCCTCAAGGCAGGAGTACTCAATAGGTTATATCGCTGTGTTATTATTGGTGTTCATGTGCTGCCCTCAAGGCAGGAGTACTCAATAGGTTTGTATCGCTGTGTTATTATTAGTGTTCATCGTGCTGCCCTCAAGGCAGGAGTACTCAATAGGTTCGTATCGCTGTGTTATTATTGGTGTTCATCGCGCTGCCCTCAAGGCAGGAGTACTCAATAGGTTCTCGCTGTGTTATTATTAGTGTTCATCGCTGCCCTCAAGGCAGGAGTACTCAATAGGTTTGTATCGCTGTGTTGTTATTGGTGTTCATCGCTGCCCTCAAGACAGGAGTACTCAATAGGTTCGTATCGCTGTGTTGTTATTGGTGTTCATCGCGCTGCCCTCAAGGCAGGAGTACTCAATAGGTTCGTATCGCTGTGTTATTGGTGTTCATCGCGCTGCCTCAAGGCAGGAGTACTCAATAGGTTCGTATCGCTGTGTTATTATTAGTGTTCATCGTGCTGCCCTCAAGGCAGGAGTACTCAATAGGTTTGTATCGCTGTGTTGTTATTGGTGTTCATCGCGCTGCCCTCAAGGCAGGAGTACTCAATAGGTTCGTATCGCTGTGTTGTTATTGGTGTTCATCGCGCTGCCCTCAAGGCAGGAGTACACAATAGGTTGGCTGTTTTATTATTAGTGTTCATCTGCTGCCCTCAAGGCAGGAGTACTCAATAGGTTCGTATCGCTGTGTTATAGTGTTCATCGCGCTGCCCTCAAGGCAGGAGTACTCAATAGGTTCGTATCGCTGTGTTATTATTGGTGTTCATCGTGCTGCCCTCAAGGCAGGAGTACTCAATAGGTTTGTATCGCTGTGTTGTTATTGGTGTTCATCGCGCTGCCCTCAAGGCAGGAGTACTCAATAGGTTCGTATCGCTGTGTTATTATTAGTGTTCATCGCTGCCCTCAAGGCAGGAGTACAATAGGTTCGTATCGCTGTGTTATTATTAGTGTTCATCGTGCTGCCCTCAAGGCAGGAGTACTCAATAGGTTTGTATCGCTGTGTTGTTATTGGTGTTCATGCTGCCCTCAAGGCAGGAGTACTCAATAGGTTAAATGTCGCTGTGTTATTATTGGTGTTCATCGCTGCCCTCAAGGCAGGAGTACTCAATAGGTTATATCGCTGTGTTATTATTGGTGTTCATCGTGCTGCCCTCAAGGCAGGAGTACTCAATAGGTTCGTATCGCTGTGTTATTATTGGTGTTCATCGTGCTGCCCTCAAGGCAGGAGTACTCAATAGGTTCGTATCGCTGTGTTATTATTGGTGTTCATCGTGCTGCCCTCAAGGCAGGAGTACACAATAGGTTCGTATCGCTGTGTTATTATTGTGTTCATCGTGCCTCAAGGCAGGAGTACTCAATAGGTTATATCGCTGTGTTATTATTGGTGTTCATCGTGCTGCCCTCAAGACAGGAGTACTCAATAGGTTCGTATCGCTGTGTTGTTATTGGTGTTCATCGTGCTGCCCTCAAGGCAGGAGTACTTAATAGGTTTGTATCGCTGTGTTGTTATTGGTGTTCATCGTGCTGCCCTCAAGGCAGGAGTACTCAATAGGTTTGTATCGCTGTGTTATTATTAGTGTTCATCGTGCTGCCCTCAAGACAGGAGTACTCAATAGGTTATATCGCTGTGTTGTTATTGGTGTTCATCGTGCTGCCCTCAAGGCAGGAGTACTCAATAGGTTCGTATCGCTGTGTTATTATTAGTGTTCATCGCTGCCCTCAAGGCAGGAGTACTCAATAGGTTCGTATCGCTGTGTTGTTATTGGTGTTCATCGTGCTGCCCTCAAGGCAGGAGTACACAATAGGTATCGCTGTGTTATTATTAGTGTTCATCGTGCTGCCCTCAAGGCAGGAGTACTCAATAGGTTCGTATCGCTGTGTTATTAGTGTTCATCGCGCTGCCCTCAAGGCAGGAGTACACAATAGGTTTTCGCTGTGTTGTTATTGGTGTTCATCGCTGCCCTCAAGGCAGGAGTACTCAATAGGTTCGTGTCGCTGTGTTATTATTGGTGTTCATCGCGCTGCCCTCAAGGCAGGAGTACACAATAGGTTCGCTGTGTTATTATTAGTGTTCATCGCGCTGCCCTCAGGCAGGAGTACTCAATAGGTTCGTATCGCTGTGTTATTATTGGTGTTCATCGTGCTGCCCTCAAGGCAGGAGTACTCAATAGGTTAAATGTCGCTGTGTTATTATTAGTGTTCATCGTGCTGCCCTCAAGGCAGGAGTACACAATAGGTTCGTGTCCTGTGTTATTATTGGTGTTCATCGTGCTGCCCTCAAGGCAGGAGTACTCAATAGGTTATATCGCTGTGTTATTATTGGTGTTCATCGTGCTGCCCTCAAGGCAGGAGTACACAATAGTTTTGTATCGCTGTGTTATTATTAGTGTTCATCGTGCTGCCCTCAAGGCAGGAGTACACAATAGGTTCGTATCGCTGTGTTATTATTAGTGTTCATCGTGCTGCCCTCAAGGCAGGAGTACTCAATAGGTTATATCGCTGTGTTATTATTGGTGTTCATCGTGCTGCCCTCAAGGCAGGAGTACACAATAGGTTCGTATCGCTGTGTTATTATTAGTGTTCATCGTGCTGCCCTCAAGGCAGGAGTACACAATAGGTTATATCGCTGTGTTATTATTAGTGTTCATCGTGCTGCCCTCAAGGCAGGAGTACACAATAGGTTTGTATCGCTGTGTTATTATTAGTGTTCATCGTGCTGCCCTCAAGGCAGGAGTACTCAATAGGTTATATCGCTGTGTTATTATTGGTGTTCATTGCTGCCCTCAAGGCAGGAGTACACAATAGGTTCGTATCCTGTGTTATTATTAGTGTTCATCGTGCTGCCCTCAAGCAGGAGTACTCAATAGGTTATATCGCTGTGTTATTATTGGTGTTCATCGCTGCCCTCAAGGCAGGAGTACTCAATAGGTTCGTATCGCTGTGTTGTTATTGGTGTTCATCGCTGCCCTCAAGGCAGGAGTACACAATAGGTTTGTATCGCTGTGTTATTATTGGTGTTCATCGCTGCCCTCAAGGCAGGAGTACTCAATAGGTTTGTATCGCTGTGTTATTATTAGTGTTCATCGTGCTGCCCTCAAGACAGGAGTACTCAATAGGTTCGCTGTGTTGTTGTTATTGGTGTTCATCGCTGCCCTCAAGGCAGGAGTACTCAATAGGTTCGTATCGCTGTGTTATTATTAGTGTTCATCGCGCTGCCCTCAAGGCAGGAGTACTCAATAGGTTCTGTCGCTGTGTTATTATTGGTGTTCATCGCTGCCCTCAAGACAGGAGTACTCAATAGGTTCGTATCGCTGTGTTGTTATTGGTGTTCATCGCTGCCCTCAAGGCAGGAGTACTCAATAGGTTCGTATCGCTGTGTTATTATTAGTGTTCATCGTGCTGCCCTCAAGGCAGGAGTACTCAATAGGTTCGTATCGTTGTGTTATTATTAGTGTTCATCGTGCTGCCCTCAAGGCAGGAGTACTCAATAGGTTCCTATCGCTGTGTTATTATTGGTGTTCATCTGCTGCCCTCAAGGCAGGAGTACTCAATAGGTTATCGCTGTGTTATTATTAGTGTTCATCGTGCTGCCCTCAAGGCAGGAGTACTCAATAGGTTCGTATCGCTGTGTTATTATTGGTGTTCATCGTGCTGCCCTCAAGGCAGGAGTACTCAATAGGTTCGTATCGCTGTGTTATTATTGGTGTTCATCGTGCCCTCAAGGCAGGAGTACTCAATAGGTTCATATCGCTGTGTTATTATTAGTGTTCATCGTGCTGCCCTCAAGGCAGGAGTACTCAATAGGTTCGTATCGCTGTGTTATTATTAGTATTCATCGTGCTGCCCTCAAGGCAGGAGTACTCAATAGGTTCGTATCCCTGTGTTATTATTGGTGTTCATCGTGCTGCCCTCAAGGCAGGAGTACACAATAGGTTCGTATCGCTGTGTTATTATTAGGTGTTCATCGTGCTGCCCTCAAGGCAGGAGTACTCAATAGGTTATATCGCTGTGTTATTATTAGTGTTCATCGTGCTGCCCTCAAGGCAGGAGTACTCAATAGGTTCGTATCGCTGTTATTATTAGTGTTCATCGTGCTGCCCTCAAGGCAGGAGTACTCAATAGGTTCGTATCGCTGTGTTATTATTAGTGTTCATCGTGCTGCCCTCAAGGCAGGAGTACTCAATAGGTTCGTATCACTGTGTTATTATAAGTATTCATCGTGCTGCCCTCAAGGCAGGAGTACTCAATAGGTTCGTATCGCTGTGTTGTTATTATTGGTGTTCATCGTGCTGCCCTCAAGGCAGGAGTACTCAATAGGTTCGTATCGCTGTGTTATTATTAGTGTTCATCGTGCTGCCCTCAAGGCAGGAGTACTCAATAGGTTCGTATCGCTGTGTTATTATTAGTGTTCATCGTGCTGCCCTCAAGGCAGGAGTACTCAATAGGTTCGTATGTCGCTGTGTTATTATTAGTGTTCATCGTGCTGCCCTCAAGGCAGGAGTACACAATAGGTTCGTATCGCTGTGTTATTATTAGTGTTCATCGTGCTGCCCTCAAGGCAGGAGTACTCAATAGGTTCGTATCGCTGTGTTATTATTAGTGTTCATCGTGCTGCCCTCAAGGCAGAGTACTCAATAGGTTCATATCGCTGTGTTATTAGTGTTCATCGTGCTGCCCTCAAGGCAGGAGTACTCAATAGGTTCGTATCGCTGTGTTATTATTAGTGTTCATCGTGCTGCCCTCAAGGCAGGAGTACTCAATAGGTTTGTATCGCTGTGTTATTATTAGTGTTCATCGTGCTGCCCTCAAGGCAGGAGTACTCAATAGGTTCGTATCGCTGTGTTATTATTAGTGTTCATCGTGCTGCCCTCAAGGCAGGAGTACTCAATAGGTTCATCGCTGTGTTATTATTAGTGTTCATCGTGCTGCCCTCAAGGCAGGAGTACACAATAGGTTATCGCTGTGTTATTATTAGTGTTCATCGTGCTGCCCTCAAGGCAGGAGTACTCAATAGGTTCGTATCGCTGTGTTATTATTAGTGTTCATCGTGCTGCCCTCAAGGCAGGAGTACACAATAGGTTCGTATCGCTGTGTTATTATTAGTGTTCATCGTGCTGCCCTCAAGGCAGGAGTACTCAATAGGTTCGTATCGCTGTGTTATTATTAGTGTTCATCGTGCTGCCCTCAAGGCAGGAGTACTCAATAGGTTCGTATCGCTGTGTTATTATTAGTGTTCATCGTGCTGCCCTCAAGGCAGGAGTACTCAATAGGTTCGTATCGCTGTGTTATTATTAGTGTTCATCGCTGCCCTCAAGGCAGGAGTACTCAATAGGTTCGTATCGCTGTGTTATAGTGTTCATCGCGCTGCCCTCAAGGCAGGAGTACACAATAGGTTCGTGTCGCTGTGTTATTATTAGTGTTCATCGTGCTGCCCTCAAGGCAGGAGTACTCAATAGGTTCGTATCGCTGTGTTATTATTAGTGTTCATCGCTGCCCTCAAGGCAGGAGTACTCAATAGGTTCGTATCGCTGTGTTATTATTGGTGTTCATCGCGCTGCCCTCAAGGCAGGAGTACACAATAGGTTCGCTGTGTTATTATTAGTGTTCATCTGCCCTCAAGGCAGGAGTACTCAATAGGTTCGTATCGCTGTGTTATTATTGGTGTTCATCGTGCTGCCCTCAAGGCAGGAGTACTCAATAGGTTCGTATCGCTGTGTTATTATTAGTGTTCATCGCTGCCCTCAAGGCAGGAGTACTCAATAGGTTTGTCGCTGTGTTATTATTAGTGTTCATGCTGCCCTCAAGGCAGGAGTACTCAATAGGTTCGTATCGCTGTGTTATTATTAGTGTTCATCTGCTGCCCTCAAGGCAGGAGTACTCAATAGGTTCGTATCGCTGTGTTATTATTGGTGTTCATCGCGCTGCCCTCAAGGCAGGAGTACACAATAGGTTCGTATCGCTGTGTTATTATTAGTGTTCATCGTGCTGCCCTCAAGGCAGGAGTACTCAATAGGTTATATCGCTGTGTTATTATTAGTGTTCATCGTGCTGCCCTCAAGGCAGGAGTACTCAATAGGTTCGTATCGCTGTGTTATTATTAGTGTTCATCGTGCTGCCCTCAAGGCAGGAGTACTCAATAGGTTCGTATCGCTGTGTTATTATTAGTGTTCATCGTGCTGCCCTCAAGGCAGGAGTACTCAATAGGTTCGTATCGCTGTGTTATTATTAGTGTTCATCGTGCTGCCCTCAGGCAGGAGTACTCAATAGGTTCGTATCGCTGTGTTATTATTAGTGTTCATGCCCTCAAGGCAGGAGTACTCAATAGGTTCGTATCGCTGTGTTATTATTAGTGTTCATCGTGCTGCCCTCAAGGCAGGAGTACACAATAGGTTCGTCGCTGTGTTATTATTAGTGTTCATCGTGCTGCCCTCAAGGCAGGAGTACTCAATAGGTTCGTATCGCTGTGTTATTATTAGTGTTCATCGTGCTGCCCTCAAGGCAGGAGTACTCAATAGGTTCGTATCGCTGTGTTATTAGTGTTCATCGCTGCCCTCAAGGCAGGAGTACACAATAGGTTGTGTCGCTGTGTTATTATTAGTGTTCATCGTGCTGCCCTCAAGGCAGGAGTACTCAATAGGTTATATCGCTGTGTTATTATTAGTGTTCATCGTGCTGCCCTCAAGGCAGGAGTACACAATAGGTTGTATCGCTGTGTTATTATTAGTGTTCATCGTGCTGCCCTCAAGGCAGGAGTACACAATAGGTTCGTATCGCTGTGTTATTATTGGTGTTCATCGGCTGCCCTCAAGGCAGGAGTACTCAATAGGTTCATATCGCTGTGTTATTATTAGTGTTCATCGTGCTGCCCTCAAGGCAGGAGTACTCAATAGGTTCGTATCACTGTGTTATTATTAGTATTCATCGTGCTGCCCTCAAGGCAGGAGTACTCAATAGGTTATCGCTGTGTTATTATTGGTTCATCGTGCTGCCCTCAAGGCAGGAGTACACAATAGGTTCGTATCCTGTGTTATTGGTGTTCATCGTGCTGCCCTCAAGGCAGGAGTACTCAATAGGTTAAATCGCTGTGTTATTATTAGTGTTCATCGCTGCCCTCAAGGCAGGAGTACTCAATAGGTTCGTATCGCTGTGTTATTATTAGTGTTCATCGTGCTGCCCTCAAGGCAGGAGTACTCAATAGGTTCGTATCGCTGTGTTATTATTAGTGTTCATTTTGCCCTCAAGGCAGGAGTACTCAATAGGTTCAGTATCGCTGTGTTATTATTAGTGTTCATCGTGCTGCCCTCAAGGCAGGAGTACTCAATAGGTTCGTATCGCTGTGTTATTATTAGTGTTCATCGTGCTGCCCTCAAGGCAGGAGTACACAATAGGTTCGTATCGCTGTGTTATTATTAGTGTTCATCGTGCTGCCCTCAAGGCAGGAGTACTCAATAGGTTCGTATCGCTGTGTTATTATTAGTGTTCATCGTGCTGCCCTCAAGGCAGGAGTACTCAATAGGTTCATGTCGCTGTGTTATTATTAGTGTTCATCGTGCCCTCAAGGCAGGAGTACTCAATAGGTTCGTATCGCTGTGTTATTATTAGTGTTCATCGTGCTGCCCTCCAAGGCAGGAGTACACAATAGGTTTGTATCGCTGTGTTATTATTAGTGTTCATCGTGCTGCCCTCAAGGCAGGAGTACTCAATAGGTTCGTGTCGCTGTGTTATTATTAGTGTTCATCGTGCTGCCCTCAAGGCAGGAGTACACAATAGGTTCGTATCGCTGTGTTATTAGTGTTCATCGTGCTGCCCTCAAGGCAGGAGTACACAATAGGTTCCTATCGCTGTGTTATTATTGGTGTTCATCGTGCTGCCCTCAAGGCAGGAGTACTCAATAGGTTAAATCGCTGTGTTATTATTGGTGTTCATCGTGCTGCCCTCAAGGCAGGAGTACTCAATAGGTTCGTATCGCTGTGTTATTATTGGTGTTCATCGTGCTGCCCTCAAGGCAGGAGTACTCAATAGGTTCGTATCGCTGTGTTATTATTGGTGTTCATCGCGCTGCCCTCAAGGCAGGAGTACTCAATAGGTTCGTATCGCTGTGTTATTATTAGTGTTCATCGTGCTGCCCTCAAGGCAGGAGTACTCAATAGGTTCGTATCGCTGTGTTATTATTGGTGTTCATCGTGCTGCCCTCAAGGCAGGAGTACACAATAGGTTCGTATCGCTGTGTTATTATTAGTGTTCATCGTGCTGCCCTCAAGGCAGGAGTACTCCAATAGGTTCGTATCGCTGTGTTGTGTGGTGTTCATCGTGCTGCCCTCAAGGCAGGAGTACTCAATAGGTTCGTATCGCTGTGTTATTATTAGTGTTCATCGTGCTGCCCTCCAAGGCAGGAGTACTCAATAGGTTCGTATCGCTGTGTTATAGTGTTCATCGCGCTGCCCTCAAGGCAGGAGTACACAATAGCTTCGCTGTGTTATTATTAGTGTTCATCGTGCTGCCCTCAAGGCAGGAGTACTCAATAGGTTTGTATCGCTGTGTTATTATTGGTGTTCATCGTGCTGCCCTCAAGGCAGGAGTACTCAATAGGTTCGTATCGCTGTGTTATAGTGTTCATCGCGCTGCCCTCAAGGCAGGAGTACACAATAGGTTTGTATCGCTGTGTTATTATTGGTGTTCATCGCTGCCCTCAAGGCAGGAGTACACAATAGGTTTGTCGCTGTGTTATTATTAGTGTTCATCGCTGCCCTCAAGGCAGGAGTACTCAATAGGTTCGTATCGCTGTGTTATTATTGGTGTTCATCGTGCTGCCCTCAAGGCAGGAGTACACAATAGGTTCGTATCGCTGTGTTATTCTTAGTGTTCATCGTGCTGCCCTCAAGGCAGGAGTACACAATAGGTTCGTATCGCTGTGTTATTATTAGTGTTCATCGTGCTGCCCTCAAGGCAGGAGTACACAATAGGTTCCTATCGCTGTGTTATTATTAGTGTTCATCGTGCTGCCCTCAAGGCAGGAGTACTCAATAGGTTCGTATCGCTGTGTTATTATTGGTGTTCATCGTGCTGCCCTCAAGGCAGGAGTACACAATAGGTTTGTATCGCTGTTTTATTATTGGTGTTCATCGCGCTGCCCTCAAGGCAGGAGTACACAATAGGTTCGTGTCGCTGTGTTATTCTTGGTGTTCATCGTGCTGCCCTCAAGGCAGGAGTACACAATAGGTTCGTATCGCTGTGTTATTATTAGTGTTCATCGTGCTGCCCTCAAGGCAGGAGTACACAATAGGTTCGTATCGCTGTGTTATTATTAGTGTTCATCGTGCTGCCCTCAAGGCAGGAGTACACAATAGGTTCGTATCGCTGTGTTATTATTAGTGTTCATCGTGCTGCCCTCAAGGCAGGAGTACACAATAGGTTCCTATCGCTGTGTTATTATTAGTGTTCATCGTGCTGCCCTCAAGGCAGGAGTACTCAATAGGTTATATCGCTGTGTTATTATTAGTGTTCATCGTGCTGCCCTAAAGGCAGGAGTACACAATAGGTTTGTATCGCTGTTATTATTAGTGTTCATCGTGCTGCCCTCAAGGCAGGAGTACACAATAGGTTCGTATCCTGTGTTATTATTGGTGTTCATCGTGCTGCCCTCAAGGCAGGAGTACTCAATAGGTTCATATCGCTGTGTTATTATTAGTGTTCATCGTGCCCTCAAGGCAGGAGTACTCAATAGGTTCGTATCGCTGTGTTATTATTAGTGTTCATCGTGCTGCCCTCAAGGCAGGAGTACTCAATAGGTTATCGCTGTGTTATTATTGGTGTTCATCGTGCTGCCCTCAAGGCAGGAGTACACAATAGGTTCGTATCCTGTGTTATTATTGGTGTTCATCGTGCTGCCCTCAAGGCAGGAGTACTCAATAGGTTATATCGCTGTGTTATTATTAGTGTTCATCGTGCTGCCCTCAAGGCAGGAGTACTCAATAGGTTCGTATCGCTGTGTTATTATTAGTGTTCATCGTGCTGCCCTCAAGGCAGGAGTACTCAATAGGTTCGTATCGCTGTGTTATTATTAGTGTTCATCGTGCTGCCCTCAAGGCAGGAGTACTCAATAGGTTCATATCGCTGTGTTATTATTAGTGTTCATCGTGCTGCCCTCAAGGCAGGAGTACTCAATAGGTTCGTATCACTGTGTTATTATTAGTGTTCATCGTGCTGCCCTCAAGGCAGGAGTACTCAATAGGTTCGTATCGCTGTGTTATTGTTAGTGTTCATTTTGCTGCCCTCAAGGCAGGAGTACTCAATAGGTTCGTATCGCTGTGTTATTATTGGTGTTCATCGTGCTGCCCTCAAGGCAGGAGTACACAATAGGTTCGTATCGCTGTGTTATTATTAGTGTTCATCGTGCTGCCCTCAAGGCAGGAGTACACAATAGGTTCGTATCGCTGTGTTATTATTAGTGTTCATCGTGCTGCCCTCAAGGCAGGAGTACTCAATAGGTTATATCGCTGTGTTATTATTAGTGTTCATCGTGCTGCCCTCAAGGCAGGAGTACTCAATAGGTTCGTATCGCTGTGTTATTATTAGTGTTCATCGTGCTGCCCTCAAGGCAGGAGTACTCAATAGGTTCATATCGCTGTGTTATTATTAGTGTTCATCGTTCTGCCCTCAAGGCAGGAGTACACAATAGGTTTGTATCGCTGTGTTATTATTAGTGTTCATCGTGCTGCCCTCAAGGCAGGAGTACTCAATAGGTTCGTATCGCTGTGTTATTATTAGTGTTCATCGTGCTGCCCTCAAGGCAGGAGTACTCAATAGGTTCATATCGCTGTGTTATTATTAGTGTTCATCGTGCTGCCCTCAAGGCAGGAGTACACAATAGGTTCGTATCGCTGTGTTATTATTAGTGTTCATCGTGCTGCCCTCAAGGCAGGAGTACTCAATAGGTTCGTATCGCTGTGTTATTATTGGTGTTCATCGCGCTGCCCTCAAGGCAGGAGTACTCAATAGGTTCGTATCGCTGTGTTATTATTAGTGTTCATCGTGCTGCCCTCAAGGCAGGAGTACTCAATAGGTTCGTATCGCTGTGTTATTATTAGTGTTCATCGTGCTGCCCTCAAGGCAGGAGTACTCAATAGGTTCGTATCGCTGTGTTATTATTAGTGTTCATCGTGCTGCCCTCAAGGCAGGAGTACTCAATAGGTTCGTATCGCTGTGTTATTATTAGTGTTCATCGTGCTGCCCTCAAGGCAGGAGTACTCAATAGGTTCGTATCGCTGTGTTATTATTAGTGTTCATCGTGCTGCCCTCAAGGCAGGAGTACTCAATAGGTTCGTATCGCTGTGTTATTATTAGTGTTCATCGTGCTGCCCTCAAGGCAGGAGTACTCAATAGGTTCGTGTCGCTGTGTTATTATTAGTGTTCATCGTGCTGCCCTCAAGGCAGGAGTACTCAATAGGTTCGTATCGCTGTGTTATTATTAGTGTTCATCGTGCTGCCCTCAAGGCAGGAGTACTCAATAGGTTCGTATCGCTGTGTTATTATTAGTGTTCATCGTGCTGCCCTCAAGGCAGGAGTACTCAATAGGTTCGTATCGCTGTGTTATTATTAGTGTTCATCGTGCTGCCCTCAAGGCAGGAGTACTCAATAGGTTCGTATCGCTGTGTTATTATTAGTGTTCATCGCTGCCCTCAAGGCAGGAGTACTCAATAGGTTTGTATCGCTGTGTTATTATTAGTGTTCATCGTGCTGCCCTCAAGGCAGGAGTACTCAATAGGTTCGTATCGCTGTGTTATTATTAGTGTTCATCGTGCTGCCCTCAAGGCAGGAGTACTCAATAGGTTTGTATCGCTGTGTTATTATTAGTGTTCATCGTGCTGCCCTCAAGGCAGGAGTACTCAATAGGTTCGTATCGCTGTGTTATTATTAGTGTTCATCGTGCTGCCCTCAAGGCAGGAGTACTCAATAGGTTCGTATCGCTGTGTTATTATTAGTGTTCATCGTGCTGCCCTCAAGGCAGGAGTACTCAATAGGTTCATATCGCTGTGTTATTATTAGTGTTCATCGTGCTGCCCTCAAGGCAGGAGTACTCAATAGGTTCATTATCGCTGTGTTATTATTAGTGTTCATCGTGCTGCCCTCAAGGCAGGAGTACTCAATAGGTTTGTATCGCTGTGTTATTATTAGTGTTCATCGTGCTGCCCTCAAGGCAGGAGTACTCAATAGGTTCGTATCGCTGTGTTATTATTAGTGTTCATCGTGCTGCCCTCAAGGCAGGAGTACTCAATAGGTTATCGCTGTGTTATTATTAGTGTTCATCGCTGCCCTCAAGGCAGGAGTACACAATAGGTTCGTATCGCTGTGTTATTATTAGTGTTCATCGTGCTGCCCTCAGGCAGGAGTACTCAATAGGTTCGTATCGCTGTGTTATTATTAGTGTTCATGCTGCCCTCAAGGCAGGAGTACTCAATAGGTTCGTATCGCTGTGTTATTATTAGTGTTCATCGTGCTGCCCTCAAGGCAGGAGTACACAATAGGTTATCGCTGTGTTATTATTAGTGTTCATCGTGCTGCCCTCAAGGCAGGAGTACACAATAGGTTCGTATCGCTGTGTTATTATTAGTGTTCATCGTGCTGCCCTCAAGGCAGGATTACTCAATAGGTATCGCTGTGTTATTATTAGTGTTCATCGTGCTGCCCTCAAGGCAGGATTACTCAATAGGTTCGTATCGCTGTGTTATTATTAGTGTTCATCGTGCTGCCCTCAAGGCAGGAGTACTCAATAGGTTCGTATCGCTGTGTTATTATTAGTGTTCATCGTGCTGCCCTCCAAGGCAGGAGTACACAATAGGTTTGTATCGCTGTTATTATTAGTGTTCATCGTGCTGCCCTCAAGGCAGGAGTACACAATAGGTTCGTATCCTGTGTTATTATTGGTGTTCATCGTGCTGCCCTCAAGGCAGGAGTACTCAATAGGTTCATATCGCTGTGTTATTATTAGTGTTCATCGCTGCCCTCAAGGCAGGAGTACTCAATAGGTTCGTATCACTGTGTTATTATTAGTATTCATCGTGCTGCCCTCAAGGCAGGAGTACTCAATAGGTTCGTATCGCTGTGTTATTATTGGTGTTCATCGTGCTGCCCTCAAGGCAGGAGTACACAATAGGTTCGTATCCTGTGTTATTATTGGTGTTCATCGTGCTGCCCTCAAGGCAGGAGTACTCAATAGGTTCGTATCGCTGTGTTATTATTAGTGTTCATCGTGCTGCCCTCAAGGCAGGAGTACTCAATAGGTTCGTATCGCTGTGTTATTATTAGTGTTCATCGTGCTGCCCTCAAGGCAGGAGTACTCAATAGGTTAGTATCGTTATTATTAGTGTTCATCGTGCTGCCCTCAAGGCAGGAGTACTCAATAGGTTCGTATCGCTGTGTTATTATTAGTGTTCATCGTGCTGCCCTCAAGGCAGGAGTACTCAATAGGTTCGTATCGCTGTGTTATTGTTAGTGTTCATCGCTGCCCTCAAGGCAGGAGTACTCAATAGGTTCAGTATCGCTGTGTTATTATTAGTGTTCATCGTGCTGCCCTCAAGGCAGGAGTACTCAATAGGTTCATCGCTGTGTTATTATTAGTGTTCATCGCTGCCCTCAAGGCAGGAGTACTCAATAGGTTTGTATCGCTGTGTTATTATTAGTGTTCATCGTGCTGCCCTCAAGGCAGGAGTACTCAATAGGTTCGTATCGCTGTGTTATTATTAGTGTTCATCGTGCTGCCCTCAAGGCAGGAGTACTCAATAGGTTCGTATCGCTGTGTTATTATTAGTGTTCATCGTGCTGCCCTCAAGGCAGGAGTACACAATAGGTTCGTATCGC
Organism: Gobiocypris rarus; assembly: GCA_023029165.1. Classification (NCBI taxonomy): domain Eukaryota; kingdom Metazoa; phylum Chordata; class Actinopteri; order Cypriniformes; family Gobionidae; genus Gobiocypris; species Gobiocypris rarus. The sequence goes on along the minus strand of CM040934.1, from coordinate 4,416,915 downwards.
TGTGTTATTATTGGTGTTCATCGCTGCCCTCAAGGCAGGAGTACTCAATAGGTTCGTATCGCTGTGTTATTATTAGTGTTCATCGTGCCCTCAAGGCAGGAGTACAAAATAGGTTTGTATCGCTGTGTTATTATTGGTGTTCATCGTGCTGCCCTCAAGGCAGGAGTACTCAATAGGTTCGTATCGCTGTGTTATTATTAGTGTTCATCGCTGCCCTCAAGGCAGGAGTACTCAATAGGTTCGTATCGCTGTGTTATTATTAGTGTTCATCGTGCCCTCAAGGCAGGAGTACTCAATAGGTTATCGCTGTGTTATTATTGGTGTTCATCGTGCTGCCCTCAAGGCAGGAGTACACAATAGGTTCGTATCGCTGTGTTATTATTAGTGTTCATCGTGCTGCCCTCAAGGCAGGAGTACTCAATAGGTTCGTATCGCTGTGTTATTATTGGTGTTCATCGTGCTGCCCTCAAGGCAGGAGTACTCAATAGGTTCGTATCGCTGTGTTATTATTAGTGTTCATCGTGCTGCCCTCAAGGCAGGAGTACTCAATAGGTTCGTATCGCTGTGTTATTATTAGTGTTCATCGTGCTGCCCTCAAGGCAGGAGTACTCAATAGGTTCGCTGTGTTATTATTAGTGTTCATCGCTGCCCTCAAGGCAGGAGTACTCAATAGGTTTGTATCGCTGTGTTATTATTGGTGTTCATCGTGCTGCCCTCAAGGCAGGAGTACTCAATAGGTTCGTATCGCTGTGTTATTAGTGTTCATCGTGCTGCCCTCAAGGCAGGAGTACACAATAGGTTTTATGTCGCTGTGTTATTATTGGTGTTCATCGCTGCCCTCAAGGCAGGAGTACTCAATAGGTTCTGTGTTATTATTAGTGTTCATCGTGCTGCCCTCAAGGCAGGAGTACTCAATAGGTTCGTATCGCTGTGTTATTATTGGTGTTCATCGCTGCCCTCAAGGCAGGAGTACTCAATAGGTTCGTATCGCTGTGTTATTATTAGTGTTCATCGTGCTGCCCTCAAGGCAGGAGTACTCAATAGGTTATCGCTGTGTTATTATTAGTGTTCATCGTGCTGCCCTCAAGGCAGGAGTACACAATAGGTTCGCTATCGCTGTGTTATTATTAGTGTTCATCGTGCTGCCCTCAAGGCAGGAGTACTCAATAGGTTCGTATCGCTGTGTTATTATTGGTGTTCATCGTGCTGCCCTCAAGGCAGGAGTACTCAATAGGTTGTATCGCTGTGTTATTATTAGTGTTCATCGTGCTGCCCTCAAGGCAGGAGTACTCAATAGGTTATCGCTGTGTTATTATTAGTGTTCATCGTGCCCTCAAGGCAGGAGTACTCAATAGGTTCGTATCGCTGTGTTATTATTAGTGTTCATCGTGCTGCCCTCAAGGCAGGAGTACACAATAGGTTCGTGTATCGCTGTGTTATTATTAGTGTTCATCGTGCTGCCCTCAAGGCAGGAGTACACAATAGGTTCGTGTCGCTGTGTTATTATTAGTGTTCATCGTGCTGCCCTCAAGGCAGGAGTACACAATAGGTTCGTATCGCTGTGTTATTATTAGTGTTCATCGTGCTGCCCTCAAGGCAGGAAGTACTCAATAGGTTATATCGCTGTGTTATTATTAGTGTTCATCGTGCTGCCCTCAAGGCAGGAGTACACAATAGGTTTGTATCGCTGTGTTATTATTAGTGTTCATCGTGCTGCCCTCAAGGCAGGAGTACACAATAGGTTCGTATCGCTGTGTTATTAGTGTTCATCGTGCTGCCCTCAAGGCAGGAGCTCAATAGGTTCATCGCTGTGTTATTATTAGTGTTCATCGTGCTGCCCTCAAGGCAGGAGTACTCAATAGGTTCGTATCGCTGTGTTATTATTGGTGTTCATCTGCTGCCCTCAAGGCAGGAGTACTCAATAGGTTAAATGTCGCTGTGTTATTATTGGTGTTCATCGCTGCCCTCAAGGCAGGAGTAACTCAATAGGTTCGTATCGCTGTTATTATTGGTGTTCATCGTGCTGCCCTCAAGGCAGGAGTACTCAATAGGTTATGTCGCTGTGTTATTATTAGTGTTCATCGTGCTGCCCTCAAGGCAGGAGTACTCAATAGGTTCGTATCGCTGTGTTATTATTAGTGTTCATCGTGCTGCCCTCAAGGCAGGAGTACTCAATAGGTTCGTATCGCTGTGTTATTATTAGTGTTCATCGTGCTGCCCTCAAGGCAGGAGTACTCAATAGGTTCATATCGCTGTGTTATTATTAGTGTTCATCGTGCTGCCCTCAAGGCAGGAGTACTCAATAGGTTCGTATCGCTGTGTTATTATTAGTGTTCATCGTGCTGCCCTCAAGGCAGGAGTACTCAATAGGTTCGTATCGCTGTGTTATTATTAGTGTTCATCGTGCTGCCCTCAAGGCAGGAGTACTCAATAGGTTCGTATCGCTGTGTTATTATTGGTGTTCATCGTGCTGCCCTCAAGGCAGGAGTACACAATAGGTTCGTATCGCTGTGTTATTATTAGTGTTCATCGTGCTGCCCTCAAGGCAGGAGTACACAATAGGTTCGTATCGCTGTGTTAATATTAGTGTTCATCGTGCTGCCCTCAAGGCAGGATTACTCAATAGGTACGTATCGCTGTGTTATTGTTAGTGTTCA